>JAECUM010068773.1:0-13702 GCA_016617855.1 Megalonaias nervosa
TAAACTGCCACACTGCAGACATCGTAGCGATATGACTGGAAAATTGTTAAAGCTACGTTAAAAATCTAAATCACACACACACACACACACACACACAGTATTCCCGATAATATAATTTGTATAAAATCAACTCAAGTTTATAGTACATGACGTAATTGCGTGCTGTTATACATGACAGTGTCATTTGCAGTACACGGATTCGGATATAGTATTTTCAGCTAACTGATTGGTGATTGATTCATTGATGGCCCGTGACCGGTGAATGGTGACTGGTGAATGCCGAGTATAGTGCTGAAGGAGTGAAGGAAGGACGGAGTGATAGTTGTGCTGTATCTCCGTATATGCACCGTATTGTAGGTGTTGTTTAACCGTGGTGCTAATTTGGGTTGTGTTATACCCAGTGTGCTGCTGTCGTGGGTAAAGCTGGCACGGAAGAAGATAAAGGTCTTCACACGGTGAAGAACCAAGGCTTCTGGACCAACGGATCTGCAGAGATTAAGAGATTTTACAGATCTTTAGGCAGACCACGAGGGGCTGACCGTTTGTGGTGGCTCCTCAACCGTTCGACAGAGCGTTGGAGCTGAGAAGACACTTTGGATTTGTGTTGGAATCCGCAAGATATATGTCCCAATATTTCATATCATATTTCACTATTTGAGTGAAAACTTACCATATTTCACTCTTTGAGTGAAAACTCATAATATTTCACTATCTGAATGAAAATTCGTCATATTTCACTATTTGAGTGGAAACTCATCATATATCACTATCTTAGTGGAAACTCATATCACTATTTGAGTGAAAACTCATCATCTTCACTATTTGAATGGACACTCATCATGTATCATTAGTTGAGTGAAACATATCATACATCACTATTTGAGTGAACTGTATCATTTATTACATTTCGTGTTGAAAATGTCAATGTTTACGTGAATCATATTTTCCATTTGTTTGTGTGAAATCACTTGGAATCTTTAATTATTTTATCTTTTTACTATTTAAGGTTCTTTTTTTTCTTGCATATCAGTTCACATTTCATTTAAATCGCAATACATTATCTGGTTCGTGCATATTTTGTTAAATATCCAATATTTGGATTTTGTTGGCGCACGAATCAAAGTCTTTTTCATTGAATCATTCGTAAATAAACATCGTATTTTCGTCACATCAAAAGTGTTCGTTATAATCCGCCCCCAACCCGGTTATCTTGTCACATAGTCTGCTGTTAATGCTGTTTTCGCTGGTGCTGCTGCATCTGTAGTAGTCATATTTTGGTGAGTTATATTATGTTCGGTTATCTTGGTATCAGTCAGTGCTGATGCAGCATCATGTTGAACCTTTGTTGTTGTTGATGTTGATGTTGTTGTGGGTGCCTTGGTTGTGGGTGTTATTCCTCTTTCTGTTATGGCATTATATTCTTCAGCTTTTTGTTTCTTTTCAGGGTGACCTTGTTTGCCTCAGTTCTCTGGTCTTCTAGTTGTTTATTAATTGACACCTCAACACCCCTTTGGGAAGTCTCCGTTGACTTTGGAGTAATGTTCACCGGCTTAATTGAAGCTGTTGATAGTTGCAAGGTAGAATTATCATCTCTACTTGTGTGAGCTGGTGGTGTCCTATTCTGTGATGTAGGTCTAGAAAAAGACGAAGGAGATGTGGGTGAGGCACGTGATTATTGGAAACTCGGGGTTGTAGCTTGCTGACCCCGTTGTGCCTCAAATGGCCTTCTATGTGCCGGTCTTTTACTTTGAATTCCAGTCCTCCAATTGCTTATATGTTCGTTATTTCCCCAAAGTAGAAGGAATGTTGTGCGCTTAGCCTGGGCACCAAGGCTTCAGCCTGTGGCGAGTCGAACGTCAGGGCCCCTAATGGCATTTATGGTCTGGTTCGGGATTAAACTTCCGATCTGTACGTTTGCTAATTGTGACACTACTCTCTACTTTGTTAGTCGAGACTGTCTTCCTTCCTTCCTTGGATTTACATCGTCTTCGCCAAAATAGGCATCTGCGACGGGTTATTTCCAGCACCGCTGGATCTTTAATTTAACGCACGAGAGGGAATTAGAGCCTCGCCCTCGTGCGCTTGAATGTGAGCACCGCTCGCTAATTAGTTGCCATGTCCAGCCGAGCAAGGGAAGAAAAAAGGGGGCAGGGAAGCAACCCCAGCGCCCCTGCCAGTTGTTCCTATCCGTTGGTATTTATTTTTGCATCGTCATCATGATCTGTGGCATGGGAAACAGTTACCCTTCTGACTTGGAACATTCGCAAAGGTCTTGGTACATCATTGTCTTATTAATAAAAGAATCTAATTCTTTGGTTGTTCTTCGTTCTTAGTCTTTCTGGCAATTTGTTTATGACCTATGGAGGGGTATCGATGTCTCTCTTTCTGGCTTTGCTGTGGCGTGAATGAAGAAGGAATGTCTTGGTGGGCAGCGTGCAGCGCATTTATAGGGGTCTCTCGGCCAACCAAAAGGTCTTTTTCAGTTTGAAGCAACATATTGCTGCCTGTCCTCACGATGGCGTCTTTGGGATTTATTTGTCGATGATTAAAGTTTAGAAAGATTCATTTCTTTGAGTAAGAGCGGCATTTTTTGAAGCGTGCACTGCTCGTGTCACCATCGGTTTTTTAATGGGATACGAAAAGTAGATTTGAGCATGTCTCCTAACATATGTCCTCATTGGCGAGCCACTCCTCGGTACACAGGATGCATGACTTACGAGTCGCTAGAGAATATTTTTCGAAAATGTAGTTTCATCATAACGTTTCCTTTGGAGAATGGAATACTGTGTCCCAGATCACCTTTTATACCAACATTGCCACTGTTAAATAGGACTTACTGACAGGTAAATAATGAGGATGTTAAAATTCACGGTGAACGTGTTAGATGTTTCCACCCTCATCGTAAGCAGCCGTGGCAGAATTCACCTTGAAAGGAATGACTTCCACCACTTTGTATTCCACCACATTAGAGTACACAAGAATTAAATTCATTCCTTCGTCCAATTCCGCTGGGTATTTAAATTACTTGGGACCCTTACTGGTGACTCCACCCAAAATAGAATACAACTCTATACAAAAAATAAGGGCCAGATTTTGGCTTCTGAAAAGTTCATGTCCAGATGGTGAGAAATTTTATGGTACCAAATCTAGACACTTTTGTTATTTTTTAACAGCACTTTGTCAACCTTTTCGTCGAACATGGAATCAATCGTTTCCATCACATGTTGAGATTAAAATAATATCCGACATGAATTTTGAAAGTATAAGTAGTCAGTCAAGGATTGGTTCATGATGGCCTTTTGAATTCGTACACCAGAGGTTCACATATGTCAAAGTGTTGTTGCACTCGTTTGTTCAAGATGTCGACCACAAAAGTGTTTTGATTTCCGGTGATATTTAGGATTTGCGTGGGATGACTGATATCTACCAAAGCGAATTCTCAATGAGGTTCGTGATTTAATTGGAGGGCCTGAAGTAATTTAGCCGTGACGAAACGCAAGGTGTTGTTGTGTAACACATCCATGAAACTGTAACTGGGCAAAGTTTATTTCCATATTCCGAGGAGTCACACGAAATCAAATTAGTTTCTAATGGTCCTAAAAGATGATTGTTGATGTGGTTCTGGGTCTCATATGCGTTGACAGTAAGACTAATATTGCTACTGGAATATTACACGAAAGGATTGGGTAGACGGTAACCGACTGAACGGCTGAGTAAAATGGTCCACAATTGTTTATCTCCTTATGGCAAACTCAAATTGGCAAAAAAAGATTATCTGCGTTTTAGGCACTCATTCTCAGCTCCATACCCATAGTGGTTGCCTTTTTGCATATCTTGAAGTGTATAACTCCGAGAAAGAGCGTTCGCTGCTGCTGTTTGATGATCATGATGGTCGCTTCACTTTATACTCATTGTCTTGCCATGCAGCAATCAATTCCAGCTCACTTTCACTTCTTTCACTTACATTTACAAACTTTATGGGTTCTTCGATAGAGAATAATTTTATGTCATGCACGTAGTCTTCGTTTTTGGTCACTCGTTGTAACTCCGGCAAGTAGAAAGTTTCTTTAAACACTTTATCTTTCATGTCTTCGAATTTATATATTAGATGTGGTATTGGTGGCCACGCACCTGTACAGTGACACGAACTAATTCGTTGATCCATTTAGGTCAATTACATTTGTCTAAGATGCGTTTGGGTTTTTCCAATGCGCACCCAATCTCCAATCGTTAACATTCCACATTTCTTAGAGGCAGTAGGGGACATTTAGAACAAGCAATCAAACATGGCCACTTGGTTATCGGAGGTCAGTTCGGGGGAGCATCCAATGCTGCAATCGTAAGATTGATTGTAATATTGACTAGACGTGGATAGACGTCGATGTACTTGAGGGTGTGTTGATGCGTAAAATATTTCCATATGCGTTCTTTTAAAGTGCGTTGAAAATGTTCCACGACACTGGCTTTGGTTTCGAGATTCTTGGTGGTCCCTTTTCTTCAAATCTTTTCGGAAAGCTTAGCTCAGAAATTCGGTGCTTTGTCCGTTTGCCATAGCTGAGGTTGACGACCACTTTGTATCGACACTAGTTGTAAGGCTTACGTTAAATCGGAGCCATAAGTCAAATGCACGACACAGGTGAAATCGTAAAAAGACGTGACGCAAAACAAATATTTGTGACCGCGATTGTACGTAGCGAAATGGGAGACATCGGCTAAATCGACTTGCTATTGATGATCGATATTCTTCATACTGGTTTGACTTCCGGCAAATATTTGTTGAATGGCTCCGTGTAACGTGTACGTCGCTTGTTCTTGCAACCATAGTCGCACATGGTGTAAGGGTATATTTTTTGGTATGATTTGGCAGCACAAAACAATTTTTAACTTCTCCGAAATCTACTGGATTTGCAGGATTGTATTAAATGCTTTCTAAAAATTATACATCAAGACTCTCTGTAATAAGTCCACTATTCATTGATATTACTCTTGGATTCGTTTTGTTTGGAAAATGCATAACGTGCTCGATGTACCATAGGAGTAGGATCTGAGTGGGGTGGTGGTGGCGAAGAGGTTACTGTTTCCTTTCTTTCGTTTTCAACTTCGGGCTTCCCTTCTTTCTTCCTTTCTTCTGATGAAGAAGGGGTCGACATCATCATTTTAACCTAAGTTTTGAATTCTTCTCGTTGGGGACTGAGTTAGGGGTTAACAAGGACACTGAAATCTTACTAGAGATGGGAGCCGACGGAGTTTGACAGACTTCTCATGTGTCTTCTTCTTGCATCCATGTGTCTGTCTTGATCACTAGATGTATTGATTGGCTTTTCATCGTGGCGTTGAAATCTTTCAGTGTAGGTTTAGATTTTTCGGCTAAAGACTTCTGGTCAACGTGTTGAAGATGTAGCATGATTTGACAGTACCGATGAGAAGTTTTCATTTCTGACAAATAGACGCGGTACATCTAGATTATAATTGTTTTATTAACTGTGACATCTCAGTGAGATTAGAATTAGGAAGTAAATGATGGTTCCGTTGTCCATGCCAGCGATGGAATTCCACACAGGGTTTGTAGAGTATTAAAGTCAACTTTAGTCCTTCCATAATATTTTGAGGTCTTTCAAACGGAAAGTTTTTAATTTTCTCACTTTGCCTTCTAGAAGGCCCAGCAATCGATCCTAACAAAGAAGCAGCCACGTTCAGCAAGGGTCTTTTCAGCATGGGTAAAAATCCTCCGCGTTGCATCGGCATATTTTTCATCTGAATGATTGGTATTTTATTTTTGAACATTTGGCCAAGAACGTTTCAATGTTTTCCTAAGCTTTCGTGCTTGTTCTTGGACAAATGTACCGTCCCTTTTAAGACATTCAAATAACATTCACACACAGTATCGATGATTTCTTTAGGGGCTGTTTGAATGAGTTATTTTCGCATGGATGGATGGGATTTCAACGGTACCGATGACAAGTCCCAATGTTTGGCCAAACTAGGAGGCAATTCTTATATTTTTTCCATTTTGGGAAGAGAATGGTGTGCAGTTCTAGGGGTGGCATCTTTTCTGCAGGATCAAAAAACACTAAAGTGAATCCCTTGGAAGAAACATTTGTTAGATTCGAATTTGTCTCCATGAATGGTCGGTGTGTCGGATCATCTTCATGAAAGGCATCATTCTATGTTGAGGAGTTCTTAACTGTTTGGCTAGCACTTGCTCATGGGATTTATCTCTAGTACCTTTAAACAAAACCACAAAATGAACATTGAGTAATGTAAATGATACATGTACTACAATGATGCCCTTTGCCTGTAAACCACATGCTCATCTGCTCCTACGTATTATCGCAACTTGGAGGATCTAACATTTTGTCAATGACTTTGAGAGTAGAGAAAGAGAAGGAATTTGTAGCCATAGAGAAGGTATTCAGTATTTTGATAATATTCAATGACAATCTTTGAATATTACTTTTCAAATTTGGCTTAAATACAAAATTACAGTCCGCGACTCCTAGCCGATCTGGTTTCGTCAACAACATGGTACGTAAAAGGTGCGTAGACACTTATAATTACTTTGAGCATTTTCCAGGTAAGCCGAGTATTTCTGCTTCCATTTCTGAAGTTACGCACCGCAATTGAAATACTTGACTTTCACTCCTTCTCCCACGTAAAAACCAGTTCTGGCCAATTGTTTGGATGTAGGCCCTTTCAGATGTTTAGACCTCAACTTGAACATTTGGAATGGATTTTCAAAGTCACATTCGCCAGGCTAAGCAACAGGCCTCCTCCGCGTCTGGCATGTTGGATCCAATTGTATTCCTTGACAGATAAGTAATGTAAACAACTCAGAGCTTGTTCAGCGTATTGAAGGCCGATGAACACAGATTTGTGAGTGCATATGATGGATAGTTTGTTCTCGGGCATGTATTGGTTGCTGTACACTAAGTAGCTCACTTGGCGATGATAGTTCTTTTTTTTCAAAGGATCGATCCCTCCGTGTTTAATGCTGTAAGATTTCTTCCTGAAAGTCGAATGGGTCAGAAGCGTGAGATCGGTACAAAGCGTACAAAGATAAGTGTGCATATTGCCGGAGTCGTAATACTTAGCTTCATACGAGTGCGGAAAGAAGGCATGTTGATTAGTTTGAGTATTGAAAAATTGTGGAAAATACCCATTGGCCATTTCTGAAATTCAGAAACCTTTAGGCATTCGACTCAAAGGCATGGCCAAATAACCCATGGAATGTTTATACTGTACTTATGCCACTTTCACATAGTTGAGTTTGGCTTCATTCATGGTGCCTTTGGGGTATTCGGTGTCTTGTTCGCTATAGTATATCAGAAAAAAAGTATTTATCGGATCCAGATAAATTCTAAGCAACCACCGTAATATAATGATGGCACTCTCCATAAAGTTGAATGTCCTCTTTGCTCCAGGTATCGTGAATACGGTCTAAGATCCATCGGGCAAAATCGGGAAGAGTGTTGGGTCCTCGAAATATTTTTCTCGTCCTTCTGCAATGTTGCCACAGTGAGGACAATAAATAATAGGGGTTCTTGAATCCACTTCTCGCAAAATCAATGAGCGAAGCAGGAAGTAGGAATGAGAATGATGAGTGACACATAAAATAGGAATGGGAATGTCAGTCTTTTGCATACATTTAATGTTAAAAAATATAAAATCTACTTCCGTCTTTTACTTCTTCATATCTTCCTCTTGTTACTTTCTGTATTTTTGGGCGAAGCTTTGATGTTCCAAGCCGACGATTTGGTGACAAATATGACATCTTGGACAAACGTGGGCAGTTACATTGCTGATGCGCATGAGATGTCCACAAGTAGAGCACAATCTCAGTAGTTAACCGGCACGTTTCTGTTTTGGACCTTGTATCATATGATGTTGTTCGTAACACATAGAACAAAGATTATCTGGCTAGCAAAGCGATGAATTCGTTATTTTCCTTAGGGAATGCTGGGTTTAGACGCTAAACAACCCCAACATCTCTCTCTCTCTCTCCAATGAATTTGCTGATCTCGACTGCAAAAACCTTGGTCACATTTCTCACAGTAATAAGTGGAATCCGGTGATACCGATAATGACATCTAAAATGTTCTTGGTGTTGATAAACGTGAATTTAATTACCGTCTGAAAAATTGGGCCCTCGAAACAGCAGAGGTACACGAATCACTTGAGGATACATTTTCAACGTGTAGAGTGGAGTCAATACGTCTTGATGTTGGTACATTTCAGGAATGCCACAGTTAGGGCCTTTGGATAGGCCTGACTGCTGTAAAAGGAGTTCTGCTTCTTTTCGTTGCTTGGGTCGGTCCAACTTTTCAATGCTTTTCCGGGCCCTTTGCCATTTTGCGGTGTCGTTCTTGTCGGAATATGTTCGTCCCACAAAGATGAGACGGCTAAACATATATGGACTTAGGTGTTGTTAATCTGAACGATGCTGCGTCATTTGTTACTGCTAAATTCGTCAACCAGTAATACTTATCTGCATCCGCTCCGTTTAGGAAGGGAAACTTGGGTCATATAATGTATAACTTTGTCATCGGAGATGTGGAATTAGTCGCTGGATTGTTGGACGTGCTGAATGTTGTAGATGACTTTGGAAGGTGCTGATTCGGATGGGGTGCTAAAGGCGATACAGACGGATGACTTGCAACTGTCGTAATGAATGGAAAGTCTCAAATGTTCGTCTTCTTAGGCTTGGTATTGTCGTTTCAGAGTCTGTAAAAAGGAATCCAATGCATCGGTGATGGAACTTTCTATTTTCTGGGATGGTACTTCAGACTTAAACTCTTTAAATTTCACCGTGTAGATGTAAGCGGTGGTTATAAATTTTCTTGAGGAGCGTTTTTGTGTCTCTCGAAATGTGATAATACTTTTCGGGTGCTACTGTCTGACTTTCGTTGGGGGATGACTAGTTGGTCTTGGGGATGACGTAGAAGGTGTTGATTCAGGATCGCTCATGTCGTCTTCGAAGTCGCTGGCATGGGTTTGAGCAAACACTTCCTCTCGTGTGTGAAGCGATATGTTACGTCGTTGCTTGTACTTTCTTCACCTTTCTCATTAAAATGATGCGATAGTTTCATCTTGGTTGGACAATTGTAAAATTCATTTGACTAGATTTTACATTCATCGGGTTCCCTGTCTTAGAGTCAGAGTATTAATTCATATTTCAAACAGTCAAGTGGGAAGATTTAACATTACTAACTCTTCTGGTTAGGGATTTAGCACAACTAACAACTGTTACGATTAGAAATTTTGAGACAGGCATAGAAAATTTACTTCAGAGAAGACGACGTACTACTCCTTCTCTCGAGACAAAAGTCAAGAGATTTGTTATATCTGTATGAAAAAAAAAACATTGGGGTACAGAATGCCCAAATCGTCATAAAAGACAGGAGTAAAGACAGACAAAGCTGAAGATCAATGTTATCACTGTCAGGAGAAAGAACATCGGTCTTTAAAGTGGCCAAAGAAAAAAGAGGAGACAGAAAAAGGAAGAGGAAAAAGTGGGCTTTCAAACAACTTGTTACTGTCAAGTAAGGCAATAAATCAAGGTGATGAGGTTAAATTCAACGATAATGGTGAAGAAATTCAAAAGGAGAGACAGAGAGTGATAGAAGAAGAAAAATTAATTTTAATGTGTTCGGAAGTTTTGATTATGATTCAAAAATCAGAATTTTCCAAGAGAAAACGTAATTCTCTTTTGTCTTGATTTTTGATATACTATGGATAAAAACACATGCATATACACATGTACATCATTCAAACATAGTGGTAAAATGGATCGTACCTTTGCTTGATTTGGCAATCTTTGAGTAGCATCCTTTTCCTGGAAAGGTGGCCTAAAAAGGACTGTGGGGTGTTTGTGTTTTGAACAAAATCACGGATTTCACACAATGAGCTTTAACTGCCTTATACCCTTACTGTGATCACGTCCTACTGTTTCTTGTGTTACTGTTGGTGATTTAGTTGTGGTCACTGCTGCTGATGGCCTCTTAGTGGTAGTGAGAGTAGATGTAATGATGGGTGGGTTAGAATGCTCGGCATGGGAAGGTCTCTTTCTTTTGGGCCGAGTTAAAAAAAGTCTGATACATTTGTTTCAGATACTGTAACTATGACAAATTTTCTCGAAGCACAGTGAGAATTTGACTTTCACCGTCATTGGTCTCTCCTTCACAGTTTCTCTTCTCTTCTTTTCTATTTCTTCTTCCTTCTTCTTGCTGCTGTTGAATGACAACGACTTGTTCTGTTTCTTTCTGTCTAAAATCCTCTGCGAAAGATAACGAGGGAGAAGGCGGTGAAGGTACTGTTACTGGTACAAATTCTTGTGAAGAGGAGAGAAAAAAGTGGCTAAATCCGAATCAAAACCATTCTCATCTGGGAGCATGACCATAGCTGTTTCGTAGCTGCCATGCCATCACTCTTCGTATCCCCCACAGACATCGTTGGCTATTACCAGAATCACCGACAAATCCCTATGGAAGAGAAGAAAATATTTGGAGAAACAAGGCTGTTTAAAGAGGGTCTTGATGTCAGAAGAAGTGTAAGGAAGAGAAGAAGTCCAATGCGATGCCATTTGCGAATGGGTTAACAAACCCTTACGGCCCTTTCCATAGTTCTTCCCATACCTCGAAAAGATACTGTTGCCAAAACTGTTTTATTTGGTCTATGTTCTGAGTGTTTGCTTATTTGTGTATGTCTATGTTAACAATTCAAACGTTAGGCCCTTTCCATTTACCCAACCACTTTGATCCCATAGATATTTGTGACGACCCTTTTCAGGCTATAAACCTTTTTGGGGCAATAAACCTTACTGAAGCTATAGGGACCCTCCAGGTTAATCATATGAACAGATTTAACATAAAACTTCCCATATTTACCTAGAGTAGCGCGTATTCAGGTCAACTCGAACACTGTTTCTAAGTTACCCCTTAATTAAGGTCAACCACTTGTAATAATGTTACCATTTTGAGGCCATAAATGCTTTTGAGGCTATACGAGGTTTGATACTGTAAATTTCCCATTTTAATTCCCCGTACGAGGCATAATAATTTAGGCTAAAATATATAGACGAGGTCGTATGAGTCCCAAACGTCTCATGTAACTACTGAGGGTAGGGCGGCCTTCGGACACTTTAATATTAAATAATCTGTTTTAGATCCATATTGAAAGGTTTCATAAAAGAGGAATAAAGAAATACAAACGAACAAAGCATTATGTAGATTACAGTATGTGTCTTCTTCCTAACCAACAAATGTACAGTACAGGTCTTTACGGGCTATTGCAACTTTGTATCACTGGTACTGCGAACGCTGTACGGAAATCCCATGGAACGGGTACACCTAACTGTTACAAGTTCCAGGTTATTGTAGGTTACTTGGTGCAAGTTCAGTTTTCTTTCTGTCTCTCACTCCACATAAGTCTCTGTATTATCGCCCGTATGCATGAGAGAGAGAGAGAGAGAGAGAGAGAGAGAGAGAGAGAGAGAGAGAGAGAGAGCATGTATGCATGTATGAATGTATGTATGATTGTCTGTATGTGTGTATGTATGTATGTATGTATTTATGTGTATCTGTGTGTAACAAAAACATTAGACGCAAGACTCTTTCACGTTTTATGTGTGTTTGTGTTCGTGTGAATGGTGTTTGAAAAAGTTCTGAATATACTGTTATATCCTTTTGTTTCTTTGAACCATTCAGGATATTTAATGACCACTGACATATAGGGTAATTTTGTAGCAAGTTATTTGCAGTTGTGAGGGAAGCACACCAGACACATGCAGAGATATGCGTGGAATTTAAATATATATGTAACAATGACTTATACGTTTGGGTGAAAGAGAACCACTTCTGTTGTTTTGCAAAGAACATGCTGTAAAATTCAGGTGACTTTCGAGTCCTCTCTGACTGATATCAGGATGGCTAGGAATACGTCCAAGCTATAATATTTGGTGGTTTTATCGGGTTAAAGATGGTCATGAATTCATGGTAGAATTGCTCTTGCTCTAGAAGACCGATGTCTGCGATTGCTGAGCGGGAAGTTGATGATGTAAATGGGAACGTTGATGAAGATGCTCGATACACCGTGGAAATTATTCTATTCTCACGGGCATCAATTCATTAGATGTGTTTGAAATATTCACGACTTATTTTGAAACTCATAAATTTCGTCAAAGATGGGTCCCATATTGGTTGACAGCTGGTCAATAGCAGACACAGAATCGTCAAACAGCTGTTTGACAGATTGGGAAATAACGATCAGAGATTACTGATTGGGACTATCACAGGTAATGAAAATAAATTTGCGTTTTTAATCCAACTCTAGAGAAAACAATATAATTTGTATTGAAGAAAATGAACAGAGGCAACAAATTTGTCGAAGTAGTCGGACAGTCAAGTGAGTTTTATACACATTTTTTTCGATGTGAAGAAATCTGTTCGTCCAGGTACCGGTACTCTGTTAGTGCAATTCTGCATTTTTGTATGCCTCTAAAGTGTCGCCAAAGGTTTTAGAACACTACAGAATCACACGTCTGCGCGTTCGTACCCGAGTTATTCATCAACTCTGAGAGAATCCCCTGTCGTGACAGATCCCCTGAAAGATCACAGCATCCAAACTTTTCCACATCCTCCATACAGCTCTGGTTTAGCTCCACGTAATCTTTGAATGAATCAAATTGTCAAAGATTCACTGAGTGGTACTGCAGTTTTCTAGTATATGAGCACCATATCTGAAAGTCAAGACAAAAAGCATTTTATAATTGGATAAAATGACTGAGAAAGTGTAGAGGTGCACATAGTTCCTCAATGGATACTGAGTCGTATTGTTCACTAATAAAGAACTTTGTTGTACAGCGGACTCATATTCAGAATTTTTTTGAATATCCCTTATGTGTAATAAAATATTAGCCACTTCGTCTCTACGCGTATGTGTGTTTGTGTGCATGTATATTAAATAACACTCCTCTCTTTCTATATATAGGTACGCTTGCATCAAAAGGTTTTTTATACTACATTCCATTGATATACATGCTGGAGTGTTACCACCAGGAAATATCATTTCTCTCCCAGTATGTATGTGTAAAGCTGCTTTTGCATGGAGACAACATCCAATCTTATCTATATTTTGCATAAATAATGGTGCTTTTGTATAACGAAAATACCACTTTGCTCTAAACGCTTGCAAAACTGTAACAAAAGAGACACTGCTTAGGCGATATTTACCGTTCCTTCCCATCTTTACTCGCTACGTATACAGTTCTTATTTCCCTAAAAGTACCGATATTCTTCGTCTAAATTATGTAATTTGCTACTATTATTTATGTTTCATTCCCACAAACGCAATGTTAAATAGCTTCCACCCCCGTTATGACTGGTGTGACTTGTGTAATTCTGGTATATGTATGCCTACTTGAGATTTCAGCTGAACAGTGATATATATATATATATATATATATATATATATATATATATATATATATATATATATATATATATATATAGAGAGAGAGAGAGAGAGAGAGAGAGAGAGAGAGAGATATTGGTGATATTTTGCAGACATTAACGGAAACATTCACTTCAGAACGCATGGTACCCTAAAACAGCAAATGAAATAGACTTTCTTTTGGTATCACATAAACAATGACAGCAGAGCATCTGAGCGCAAAAGATTACTTCAGAGAGAGGAATGTGAGTTAAAA
>JAECUM010068774.1:0-13150 GCA_016617855.1 Megalonaias nervosa
GCTACACCATTCAAATGAACGCAATGCCATTCACCTTCAGGCGCATGGAAATTAATGTGGAATAGAAACTAAGCCAATTGACGAACCAACAAGAGGTAATTAAAATATTTTGATATATTTACAGTTGATCTAAGTCATTATTCTGCTTTAGCAACAGTACAAGCGACTCACAAACTCTCTCTCTCTCTCTCTCTCTCTCTCTCTCTCTCTCTCTCTCTCTCTCTCTCTCTCTCTCTCTCTCTCTCGTCGGTTTGACTTTAAAACTCTGTCTCTGTCTGTCTGTCTGTCTGTCTGTCTGTCTCTCTCATCCTTTGGTCGGTTTGACTTAACTTTTACCATCATTCGTAAGTCCAGAGATATTGTCGGAAAATCCTCTACGTTCGCCATTTCATAGATTTTAGCCCGTATCCTGCTACGATGGTCAAGAGAGAGAGAGAGAGAGAGAGAGAGAGAGAGAGAGAGAGAGAGAGAGAGAGAGCTTTGAACATTTTCATATTTAAATAATAATAATCGATTTTTTAGAACATTATGGTATGTTTAAGAAAAAAAAAATATAACATTAAATATGTCACAGTATGTGTACCACGTAACCGAGGAATTTACTGGTTTGCAACATTGTATCATTGATAAACAGTTGATAAATCCCAAGGAAAGTGCACATGTATCGTACGACGAACCATATTCTTGTAGGTTACTTGGTGTCATTTCTATTTCAAGGTTTTAATCCAGCCCAAATTCCTTTTCTCTCTCATTCCACATTTCTGCGCAGTTTGTCCATTATGCTTGAGAGGGGAGGGGAGAACAGAAAGCAGAAAGGATTGTGATGAAAATGTGTACCATATTAAATTAATTTAGAAAACAGGGATTATTAATACTTTTCATCATTATTTTTCATACGTCACTATTGACTAATGTGTGGAAATTGATCATTGATCTAGAATCAACTGCAGACGCTCGCGAGAATGTTTATATATGCGTATTATTGCGCCATGGGCGGATCACAATTTGATATACCAATATGCATTTATACCAACACTTTAAATGCATGTTATTTTTTAATGTATGTGGTATAAATATATATATATGTGTGTGTGTGTGTGTGTGTGTGTGTGTGTGTGTGTGTGTGTGCTGAAATAAATTTAATAGGTGATTGTGCCTGTTGACTAGTAATATTTCATACTCATCTACATGTCAGAGCAAATCATCCGGTTATTAGAAACAACCTCATTTCCAAGATTACAGCAGTAATAACATCTTCTCATTGTTGATGTAGCAGGGATGCGATGATTGAATCAAGACTGACCAAGATATTTTCTCGGCTACTGACAAACGGAAATTTAAGAAAGAAAAGGTGTCTGGCCCCTGCCCAAAACGTTAAAACTCTCGGTCCATACTACAACTGCGTTATACTGTAGAACGTATCACGGTATGTTCAGAAATGTTATTTTGGTAAACAAACAATAATGTGCGTATCAAAATATGGTATTTCTATCTTTAAAAAAATGCTTTTATACTATCTTCATTAAACGTTTTGGAAACCTGTATTCGTAACCGCTTTTGGAGAAAAATAATAATGAAGTCGTAAAACAACTATATTTCTTTACGAAGGAAATGTCATCGTAGCAACGTGAGTGGTAAGTTATTAGAACTGCTCAGTATATAAATCTGGTCACTGAAGTAAAGAGTTATCAGTATGTTTGTGATAATGCAAGTTTGATATTATCATGGTTTTTATTGTAAGTTATTGATTATTGATTGAAAGGTGTTATATACATAATACATGTACTCAATTCGACTTTCTGGAACGTTTAAAATGTATATTTAATATATGCTCCTGGGTGCACACATCATTTGATGTGATATTAGAAGACCCTCACGCTCATCTACAAGTTTCAGGCCCGTAATGGATATGCAATAGCAATTCCACATGATAATGTATAAATACCAGTGTTATTACATATTTCCTAGTCAGTTATTACAAGTATAACAATTCCACGTGATAACCGATAAGTACCAGTGTTATTATATTTACCATATTTACCTGAGCCAGATTTATTATGCAATCATGTATTCATATGTTATAACAAAAACCATATAGATAGACAGATAGTGTGTGTGTGTGTGTGTGTGTGTGTGTGTGTGTGTGTGTGTGTGTGTGTGTGTGTGTGTGATATAAATTTTAACGTAACTTTAACGTTTTTTTTATGTGATTTCGCTACGATGTCTGCACTGTGGCAGTTTATAGTGATTTGTAGCACTGGGCATTATGCCGCAGACATGTAGCATGATGTCCCACCCAGTCACGTTATCCTGACACCAGGCCGACCAGTCCTAACACTAAACTCTTAATGCTAAGCGGAGCTGCTAGTATCAGTTTTGATAAGTCTTTGGTATGACTCGGCCGGGGTTCAAACCTACGACCTCCGGTATGCGAGGCGGATGCTCTAACCACTTAGGCCAAAGGAGCGGTTATACATAATAGTTGTTATACAGTGATCTGTAGCATATTAATTATATGACTCCATGTTCTGTCGAAAAAAATTTAATGGCTGAGATGCCGGAAGCGTCCAGAATTAACACAGGTTTTTCAACACAACATGAACGAGTTAAAATAGATCTCCATGGCAAAGCTTAATGATAATGATCATTTTATTATAAACCTAACTTTAATTCTAATCATGCTTTCTTTGTACTTCAAGTTGTCACTGCTGTCTGTAATCAGGGACTCGTACGTTCTTATGCACAAGTCCTTACTACTATACCTTCAAAGCAATACTTTTTCAAAAGGATATTTGAGAAAATTAAGCCGACACGTAAAGTAAGTAGATTTAAAAAGGATCATATCACTGAAAATATAAAAGCTGATAATTATTATCATGATGATTTATCATTATTTATTGATTTATTATTGGTTCAGTATTATTATTATTATTATTATTATTATTATTATTATTATTATTATTATTATCCTTTTGATTATTGTGTGGTTTTACTACATAAAATGTAGAATGGAAGAAATGTAATTTCTAAGAATTATTATATTTTTTGCTTATATTGTAAATACTTGTTGCATTTACGGACGTTCTTTGCTACTCTTTGTGTGTGTGTGTGTGTGTGTGTGTGTGTGTGTGTGTGTGTGAAGCTGTAATTATTTTATCAAGGGTTATCAACAACATAAAGTCGACTTCACACTCATTCTTATCAAGAGCAACTCGAGTGATATGGCCATGTAATGTATGTGCTATATTTTAAATAATTTTCGTATTTTTTATCTATAATTTCTCGCCTTTTCTGTGACTGCTTTAAAGTTTGACAATTTATAGATCTATGTGGAATAACACAACCCTACTTCCAGTCACGATTGCAACTTGTCTGGCTTCATCGATTATCAAACATCGCATTTTATAAGGAAATATGCTGTACAGATAGCCAAAAGCACATTCAGCTACAATACCTCAAACGTCGCGAGAATTACAGGCAAGTGCTAAAAATGATCGATATGCGCACCAAGGTGATCTGGACAAGTATTTCTGCAACCAGTTGCAGTTTGATCAACAGGTGAGATCATATCCCAAACCACCATTCTTCATAACGAAATCTGAAAATGTAATTAAATTATTCATTGGTTGTCGTTATAGAATACTTTCATGAAAACTCTTCAAAATTCTACTTAAGTATTTAATTATCATCTTTGCTATTCCCGTTCTATCAATAAAATCGGTAATGTGGAAGCAAATATTGGGCCAGGCAGAGGTCCGAATCCATTATAGGAAAACGAGCTATATGTCCAAACACATAAACACTTTTTCTGTATATTATTACAAAACATTTCTGAAATTTTATTATTCTTAATGATTTTTATTTTATTTTTAAAAATAACGTGATACAGGCTGCATTTAATACCACAGCTCATAGGTAAAGCTGAGTTTTTGTTGTTCATTGGCAATGAATGCGATCTTCAAATTTAATAAAAGAGTCAGAAACCCCGGTACTATGTGCAAATAATTTACTCTATCCTGTAATATTAGTTATCGTACCTTTGCCTTAGATATAAAAGTGTGTCATTGTATATTATAATATATAAATTAATGTCGGAAAGTACAACGTTAATCAGGAGTAGCAGTACTATCGTATGAAATGTTTTGGTCAAGTTCTTGACTCTTCAAATAAAAATGTAGAATGTGTTCTTAAACTATTTATTATATAACCATTTAATTTTATATGATTCATCTATATCTTCTTCGTTCGTCCGTCGAGTCGACGAGGACCACTCTAGTCATCCGAGGGTTGTAGGGGCTGGTTCTGTTCTGTGCGTGCGCAGGTGGCTGATAAGGCCAATCCTTGCACGGAAGGTTCGTTTGCATAAAGGACAAGGGATGAGTGAGACATCTCGAGGAGGGTTGATGGCACGCGCTTTTCTGGCTTGCCTCTTCAGCTCCGCTGCTGCTGTCCTGCGAGATTCACACAACTTGGAGCCTTTGTGCACGGAGGAACGCCATGTGACTCGATCGCTGGCTACTTGCTCCCAGAAATCAGGTTTTATGTTGAACGCTTTCAATGCACCTTTCAGATTGTCGTTGAAGCGTTTCTTCTGACCTCCGTGGGATCGCTGTCCTTGCTGTAGCTCGCCATAGAAGAGTCTCTTAGGCAGCCGGTGGTCTGGCATGCGTACAACGTGTCCCGCCCAGCGTAGCTGAGACTGCATCAGGAGGGTGTGGATGCTGGGGAGATCAGCTTGGGTGAGTACCTCAGTGTCTGGAATCTTGTCCTGCCACTTGATGTTCTGGATTTTCCTGGGACTTGTTGTATGAAAGTGGTTCAGCTTCCTGGCGTTGCGTTGGTACACCGTCCACGTTTCGCATGCGTAAAGTAGTGTGGGGAGCACATCTGCCCTGTAGACCTTTAATTTGGTCTGGATGCTGATGCCTCTTCTATTCCAGACGTTGGTATACAGTCTGCCGAAAGATGCGTTGGCTCTGGCAATGCGGAGGTTCACCTCGTCGTCAATAGTTACGCTCTGTGACAGTGTGCTGCCAAGGTAGGTGAAGCGGTTCACTACGTTGAGTTTTTGGCCGTTGACGGTGATGTTGGGCTCAACATAGGGCTTTCCAGGGGCCGGCTGGTGCATGACTTCAGTCTTCTTGTTACTGATGGTGAGACCGAAGCTTGTGCAGGAGCTGGAGAACTTGTCAACGCTGCGTTGCAGGTCGGCTTCTGAGCCAGCGTTGAGGGAGCAGTCATCAGCAAATAGGAAATCCCTGATGGTGTCTGTCATAACCTTGGTTTTCGCTTGAAGCCTCCTGGGGTTGAACAATTTTCCATCTGTACGGTACCTGATGCCGACTCCAACATCTCCGTCTCTGAAAGCATTAGTCAGCATGGCGGAGAACAATAGACTGAATAATGTCGGTGCCAGAACACAACCCTGCTTGACGCCATTGGTTACTGGGAATGACTCAGATGTCTGTCCATTGTCCTGGACTCGTGCCTGCATGCTGTCATGGAAATGCTGTACCATGGATATAAATTTTCCCGGGCATCCGTATTTGGCCATTATCTTCCACAAGCCTTCTCTGCTGACAGTATCAATGGCCTTTGTCAAGTCGACATAGATGGAGAAAAGGTCTGCGTTTTGCTCCTGACATTTCTCTTGTAGCTGCCTCGCAGCAAACACCATGTCGATGGTCCCACGTTTTTTCCGGAATCCACACTGGCTTCCTGGTAGGAGTCCCTGGTCAAGGTGCGTAGTGAGGCGGTTCAGTAGGATTCTGGCGAGTATCTTTCCTGCGATTGAGAGCAAGGATATACCCCGGTGGTTGTCGCAGGCCTGGCGGTTCCCTTTGCGCTTATACAGGTGGATTATGGAAGCGTCTTTGAATTCCTGGGGGATCGTCTCTTGCTGCCACATCAGTAAAAACAGTTGGTGGAGCCTTTCTATCAGGGCTGTGCCCCCTTCCTTGTAGACTTCAGCTGGGATGGAGTCTGAACCAGGGGCTTTGCCACTGGAGAGCAGACGTATCGCTTTCTGTGTCTCGAGCAAGGTTGGAGGCTCATCCAGTGCTTCGTTGATGGGTAATTGGGGGAGACCACTGATGGCATCATCGTTGATGGATGAAGGGCGATTCAGGACGCTGTCGAAGTGTTCAGCCCAACGTTCAAGAATCTTCTCTTTGTCAGTAATTAGTGTGTTCCCGTCTGCGCTGAGAAGGGGGGATGATCCAGAGGATGTAGGTCCATACACCTCTTTCAGGGCGTTGTAGAAGTTCTTCATGTCATGGCTGTCTGCATAGCACTGGATCTCATCAGCTTTGTTTCTCAGCCATGTATCTCGCATCTGGCGGAGTTTCTGCTGTACAGTTCTGCATATATTGTTGTACGCATCTTTCCTGGAGGTGGACTTGGGGTTGTTGAGGCGGTGTTTTTCATCCAGCAACTGCTTGACCTCGTCGCAGTTCTCATCAAACCAGTCTTGGTGCTTTCTGCTTGAGGGTCCTAAAATTTCCGAGGCTGTGCTGTAAACCGTCTCTCTGAATGCCGTCCAGTCGGTTTCCACATTCTGATTGTCCAGAGGGGTGGATTTCAGGCGTTCTTCCAGGGCATCCGCAAGAGACTGTTTGGTACTGGTGCATTTCAGCTTGGTGATGTTTAGTCGTTTAGGAGCCTTCTTTCCCTGTGGGCGTCTCTGGGGCTGAATGCGGATGTTAAGCTTGGTGATGATGAGGCGGTGATCTGTCCAGCAGTGGGCGCCGCACAAGGACTTGGTCACACGCACATCCTGCCTGCCCCTCTTCCTGACAATGACGTAGTCGATGAGATGCCAGTGCTTAGAGCGAGGGTGCATCCATGACGTCCGGTTACGGGTGGGGATGCGGAAGACTGTATTGGTGATTCATCTATATAATTAGCTACTGATGCTCAACACCGTATTGTCTGTTCGATGCATCTTTGTTAGGTATAAGTGTAAAACGGCATGAAAATTACAAGACAAATCTAAAAATGTTAGCGCTAATTTAGGTGGAATTATAAGCACTAACGCTAATTGCTAATATGCATATTGCAATTTTTAACTGCAAATATAGATAAGAATATTGCCCTCAGAATTTTTCAATGCATCTATAACATTTATTTGTGCACATATAAGGAACAACAAATAACTGATTAACAAGGTTAATACTATTAGACGCGTGCTGAGTGCATGTGATTCGGTTTAATGATTAAGACCAACACAACTGTCCTGTATGCATGTCACGACAGGTCCACCCCTGGTGGATGTTTAGTATATATATATATATATATATATATATATATATATATATATATATATATATATATATATATATATATATATAGCGTAGAATAGTCGTGAAATTCGGCAAGACTATTTTCCACAACAATATCCAGAAAGTCCGAAAACTAAATAAATCTGGGCAATTCAATTAGAGCTAATTTATACAATACTGACATGTTTTGCTTTTGCTCTTACTTATTTTTTTATACATATGTGATAGTCATTTTTCCATTTTTGCATTACTTTTTTTTTCTATTTTTGTGTTTGAATTTGTTCTTTCTATTTTTATTATTAAAGATAATGCAATAAATGAATGCATTGTTTCAATAATTTTAATGCATGTGTCATATATCATCCTAAATTATGTGCGTTATTGACAGGTAAAATGGTCTGATGTATAAAATTTACCCTAGCTTATACATTTTTATTTTTCAGGTGGACAATTAACGGGATCCTCATATGGGTTTTATTGAATAAGGGAATATAATATTTTTTGTCAGGCTTCATAGGAAATTGATGTTTATCTTCACAGACCAATGGAATTGAATGACTTTAAGAACCTTCTGCGGAACATGGAGCTCGATTTCTTGTAAACATTAAAGCAAAATCAATTATTTCAGAAGGGACAAAAGGAACACAGACATTCTCCTGTGGGGTCCTCATATATCCGGATACGCTGGAGTAGAGAAACCATAAAAGCTGACTAAATCTGGATGTTTCGTAGTTAATCTCTCTATATATACCATCCTGCGTAATTGAGATGGTTCAGTGATTACCAGGTAACACAATTGTATTTATTTCGTTCAAGCGGAGATAATAAAAACAATTCAAACAATTTCAAATGCGTAGCTGAATCTTTATATTAAACTTCAATTTTATTTCGATTTCCAGTATTAATGACTGAAGAAAGCATGAAAATCCAGAATCTAAAATGTTTTTTTTCTTATTGTAAATATGTCCCATTTTGTCAAATATATCATACTTATTAGCATCGATTTCTAATATGTTAAGTAAGATTCGAGTTTCGTTTTTGCATAAGAAAAAGAACATTGGAACAGACGTAATCATAATTTTGCAGATGTATTCTGTACTTTTTCGATCAAAACCTTTGTTATTTATAGGCTTTTTCTGTTTCTGTTAATGTCTGTTTGAAACATTAGACATTATTTGTATCTGTCCCGTGGAATATTCTATGCATTTCAAAAATATGCAATAAAATTATGACATTATCGGTATCTGTCAATGGAATATTTTCTCTTTTAAAGTCACTTGAAAATGCACGACAGTATTTGCATCTGTTTCATGGAATATACTGTCCATCAAAGTCCATTTCAGACTCTAGACTCTGTCTGCATCTGTCCCAAGGAATATACTGTCTTTCAATGTCTATTGTAAACTCTAGGCATTATCTGCATCTGTCCCGAGGAATATACTGTCTCTCAAAGTCCATTTCAGACTCTAGGCATTATCTGTATCTATCCCTATCTATCCCATGGAATAGACTGTCTCTCAAAGTCCATTGTAAACTCTAGGCATTATCTGTATCTATCCCATGGAATAGACTGTCTCTCTCAAAGTCCATTTCAGACTCTAGGTATTATCTATATCTATCCCTATCTATCCCATGGAATAGACTGTCTCACAAAGTCCATTGTAAACTCTAGGCATTATCTGTATCTATCCTATGGAATAGACTGTCTCTCAAAGTCCATTGTAAACTCTAGGCATTATCTGTATCTATCCTATGGAATAGACTGTCTCTCAAAGTCCATTGTAAACTCTAGGCATTATCTGTATCTATCCCATGGAATAGACTGTCTCTCTCAAAGTCCATTTCAGACTCTAGGTATTATCTATATCTATCCCTATCTATCCCATGGAATAGACTGTCTCTCAAAGTCCATTGTAAACTCTAGGCATTATCTGTATCTATCCTATGGAATATACTGTCTCTCAAAGTCCATTTCAGACTCTAGGCATTATCTGTATCTATCCCATGGAATAGACTGTCTCTCAAAGTCCATTGTAAACTCTAGGCATTATCTGTATCTATCCTATGGAATAGACTGTCTCTCAAAGTCCATTTCAGACTCTAGGCATTATCTGTATCTATCCCATGGAATATACTGTCTCTCTCAAAGTCCATTGTAAACTCTAGGCATTATCTGTATCTATCCCACGGAATATACTGTCTCTCTCAAAGTCCATTGTAAACTCTAGGCATTATCTGTACCTATCCCATGGAATATACTGTCTCTCTCAAAGTCCATTGTAAACTCTAGGCATTATCTGTATCTATCCCATGGAATATACTGTCTCTCTCAAAGTCCATTTCAGACTCTAGGTATTATCTATATCTATCCCTATCTATCCCATGGAATAGACTGTCTCTCAAAGTCCATTGTAAACTCTAGGCATTATCTGTATATATCCCATGGAATATACTGCGTCTTTAAAAGTTTACGATCTTTATTTTGTCAGGCATGTTATCAATTTATTTATGTGACTAACATACGTGCATGTTTTGGTGTTTATTTCTTTGATAAACATATTTCATTTTTGTATTTATGTCTAATGTGTCGCTACAAGCACAATCCAAATCAAATACCATCTCATAGGATTTTATTGTATAAACTAGGATTTTGCACAAATATTCTGCTGCAAAGAATAGTAATCAGTATTTTCGTGAGAAAACGCTTCTAAAATAAGACTTATTTAGTTCGTAATCAGTAATGTTCATAAATTAAATAATATCAAACTTTTCTTTCCGTATTGCCATTTCTTAATAAGTGATAATATTTATTATACATTTGAATATATAAAAGTGATAATGTCATATGTCTCCTAAACAATTTTTCATTATAACTGTCCTGTCACATGTATGAGTGGTTTCAATGTGGAATTCTCGTAGAAAGGATTTGTACATTGTGAAGCTATATACAAAAGCTTTCTCTCTCTCTCTCTCTCTCTCTCTCTCTCTCTCTCTCTCTCTCTCTCTCTCTCTCTGCATTTATACATGAATGATGTAATTGCTATTTTAAAATATAAAGACGTCATCCGTTCCTTTCAGAATATTTTGTTAATGAAGAAGCATAGAGTAAATGCAAAACTAATTGCATAGAATTATCGGAGTTTGTGTTGGGTTTTTTAATCTATCTATCTATCTATCTATCTATCTATCTATCTATCTATCTATCTGTGTGTGCGTGCGTGCGTGCGTGCGTGCGTGTGTGTGTGTGTGTGTGTGTGTGTGTGTGTGTGTAAACCAATCTAAGTGGCTTAGTGATTAGCATACCTGGCTCGCAACCGTTTGCAGGTTTGAATCCTATCATCAGCCCAGTCTTTTACAATTTTTACGATTGCGATTGACTGCAGGGCTGATTAAGAAGTTCCGAATGACAATCTAGCCCGATGTTAAGTTGGAATGCTTTGAAGTGACAAGCTATAGATGGTTTGCCGATGACGTCACACAACTACCCAGAATTCCGCATTCCGCCATGATGTATGGCGAGCTTATGTAATTCAAAGACGAAATCACGTTAACAATGGTGAACTCATGTGCTGTTTGGGGTTGCACAAACCGAACTGATTAAAAAAAGGCGTTCAACGGCACTTCTTTGACATTCCAAGAGTCATTTATAATCAGGGACCAAAACCAGAACAGTTATCAATCGAGAGACGTGCACTTTGGCTAGCCCGGATCAATCGCGAAGCATATAACCCAGACCCATCTAAACGATATCATAAGGTGTGCTCGGATCAATTTATAACTGGTAGGTACTGGAAAATATATCATTGCTTGCAAACTATTATTGCACAGAAAAATGATTATTTCATCCTAGGTTAACACAGCCCTGGCTTTGGCCACGGCTAATCGATCGGGGGAGAGAGAGACAGAGAGATGTTGTGGTGAGAGAAAAAAATATTAATTTTGTAATCAGTAAATTCTATATGTTTTAATTGCACTAACTTGTAACAGTTCTTACATATTTGATTATGTACATCTGTGATTGATCAAAATGATGCAATGACAAAGTTTATGCATATATTAATCAGTCATATTAGTTCCTTCATATTCCGAAAAATTGTCTCGATTAATCAGCTAGTAATGAGCATGTGGCAGAACCAGATAAATAGCCAAGCAGGCCAAAGCTTTTAAATGTATTTGTTTAAGATCAGATATACAAATTTTATTATCAAAATGTACATGTACTGTATGCACCATATTATTGTTTCAGGTAAGAAGGCTGACATGTACGATTGTACAAATCCAGATTGGGCATCCTCCTTAAGACTGGGACCAGCAACAGTAGACACAGAAACCTCTCAAGCAAATGTTAAGCGGTACGCAAGAGTTAAATTTAGAAAAGAAAGAAAGGCTCAGCATGCAGCTGCTGAAGCAATAATAGATTTGCAAAACCAACCGCAATTAAATGAATTACATTTTATACCAGGTTCGGACAAAGAAACAGATAATGCTCCTCGGTGTTCATTTCTCCTGAAAGGCTCTCTTGAAAGGCCATTTAGAGAACAGCTGTAGAATGAACCTGACAGCACAAGTCAGATGCGTGATGAGCTGAATCGTTTGCATTTGGAGAATATAGCATTGAAAGAGAAGCTGAATAAAACTAGGATTTCACCGGAGTCGTTACAACATGATCCAGAGAAAGTCAAACACTTTACAGGACTAAATTACACTGTATTGATGGCACTTTTCCAGTTTCTGTCTCCAAGTATTCCCGAGACTTGTAAAAGTGCTCTAAGTAAGTTTGAAAAGTTCACGTTGGTAGTAATGAAGCTTAGACTAAATCTCAGTTTGCAGGACCTTGGGTACAGATTTCACATTTCTACCAGCTGTGCAAGCAAAGCATTTTCAGACATTATTCATATAATTTATATTAAGATGAAGTCTTTGATTCTGTGGCCAGAGAGAGAAGAGTTACAAATGTCAATGCCGATGGAATTCAGAAAACATTTTGGTGTCCGAGTATCAATAGTGATTGACTGCTTTGAAGTATCTATTGAGAGACCATCCAATTTATTGGCAAGAGCAGAAACCTGGTCAAATTACAAACACCACAACACGGTGAAATTTCTGATTGGAATTACACAACAGGGTGCAGTTTCTTTTCTCTCTAGTGGACGGGGTGGAAGAGTATCGGACAAATATATAGCTAAGAACTATGGTCTTTTAAAAAAAACTTGTGCCAGGAGATTTAGTACTTGCCGATAGAGGATTCGACATTCAAGAAAGTGTGGGACTAATGTGTGCAGAAGTGAAAATACCCACTTTCACAAAAGGAAAAACTCAGCTCTCACCAGTCGAGTTAGAGGCAACAAGGAAAATTGCACACAACTGAATACACATGGAAAGAGTAATTGGTCTTGTCAGAAACAAATACACCATTTTACAAAGTACAATACCAGTTGACTATCTCCATTGCAGAAGTGACAAAACTCCAACAATTGATAAAATTGTGACAGTATGTTGTGCATTGACCAATTTATGTGAATCAGTTGTGCCTTTTGACTAGTAAATAAAAAGAATGTGAGAAATATACTGCATTTATGTTGTATATCACACTATCTCCTTCCTCCTAGTCACTCAAGGTTGCATATTGTTTACAAGTTTCCATCTTAGTTACCCTTCATTGGCCTTACTTCTAGTTTATCAACAATGCTGAAGAATACATCTTGACTGGCAGAGAGCTGCATGGAAATTTCAGCCTTCGTCACTCAAAGGTCAAAATGAAGCTAGTATAGACTTTTTCTGGACATAACTTTGAATGCTTTAGTGTGTGTGTGTGTGTGTGTGTGTGTGTGAGAGAGAGAGAGAGAGAGATCTGGATTTTTAACATAGCT
>JAECUM010068775.1:0-19767 GCA_016617855.1 Megalonaias nervosa
CCCACACACATAGATGGACAAAGTAAATTCTATATGCCACCAGCTTATTGAAATGAAAGTATAAAAGGAAATGTTTTAAACATATCGCAACTCTTGACTACTTTTCAACGAATGAAGTTAATTTTATTGGGGTTAGTGAATCATACTTTAAAACAATCAAGTATGGCCTAAGAGATTTTTCTCTTTGATGCATTAACATCAGGGCTGTCCACTTAATTTTCAGAAGAGGTAGGGGGACTGGAATATTATATCCTCATCTCGTGCCTTTTTCCCTACTAACCACATTCACCATCACAGTTCAAGAATACCGTTCAATTAATGACGTAAGAAGTGACAAGAATGAAAAGTCACACTGATAAAATATCGTAATTGCTAAATTTATACGATACAAACAATGTATGCATCTTTTCAGGCATCAACAAGGGGTATTCAGTACCTGAAATACTGAGCGGAAATGGAGCGGACGTTTTAGCACCATTTGAATACTGCAACAAAAATCCTGTCACAGTCAAATTCACACAAACAGACTATCACTCAACGACCAATTCTGCTAAAATGCAGTTTATCATCCTATGAGATTCTAGTCTTGACTACCGGTGATGGAAATTGCCTGTTAAATTCAGTTTCTACAGCGCTTAGTGTAAATGAAGTTCTTCTTCGTGTTAGAACTGCATTAGAGGTGTTCTAAAGGCCGATCGCTACACATACAGAACTGACTACAATGAATTGTACCCAGTTTCACCAATTACGCCAGTTCGGTCAAAGATTGTTGCAGCAGTGGGGAACACTCGTCAATATAGACTATGATGCCAACCACTTTGTATCAATACTGAAACTTGAAACCTTTCAACCTACTGCCCATAGTTCACCAGTTCATCAATTTAGTCCATCTACAAACGTCGATGACTCCATCCGTTTCACGATAAATACTGACGACGTCAACCGCTTCTCCTCTTCTACAAATAAAGACGACAGATGATCTCCATTTACCCACCAGAAAGATACAGTTTGCCTTAGTCAACAATTTGCGATAGTTCCTCTCATTGTACCAGTTGCGACAATGTCCATTCATCGGAAAATGAAGCAGTGTCCGTGAATGAACAATGTGACGTTGGTAACAATATTCCATATGGGAAATGGTTGTCAACAAAGGACGTTTATGAGGAAATCACCAACTCTGAAAAACCTCTAGATGAGGTTTTTTATGGCCCAAAGTGCAATAAGTTTTTTTTTTTAAAGTAGACAATACATCAAATTTTGAAATGCGTTTTACCATTAGTAAATCAGATTTTTATGATGACTGCGGAGTATGGGAATCAAGCAAGGCGGAATCAGCAAAAATCATTCATGTAGTTTCGGACAATCTTAGACAAGTTACAAAACAGGCGGAAGAGCTCTGTACCAGACAAAAGCGTAAGGGTGTTTTTTTTTATCGGGTGCCGCTTAATCCTCAACCAGTATTAAGTGATGTAGTCATTTGTCATCGATACTATTCCATTATCAATGCTGATGCGTCCTACAAAAAGAGGTAAGTTGGTTCTCAACTGAGGCCAACCAGGAAATACAGAAAACGGCAATCTGTGAATACATAGGTCAGCTCCCAACCATCAAACACGAGCAGTACGTTCGTACTTATCCAGCAACGTTATCCAACCTGAGGGCACAATTAAAGAAAATAAAAGACCACAACAAATTTATATGGAAGTGATAAGCACATACAATTCCATGATGGCACCGAGAGACACAAAACAGGTATGGACATAAAGTATCGCTAAGAAAGGAAGGAAAAAGTATTTTAAAAAATTAGAACAATGTAGCTGATGAATTTTACAAGTAATATCTATGCTCTCTGGCCATCCTTTCGTTCAAGAAATTTTACATTGCAAGGACCAGTACCATCCATCATTATTTGTTATACCTAGGAGCAAATGATGAACATGCAACAGTTTATAAGGTCAAGATCTGGAAAGTTAGGAATTGATGGGACATTTAAGTTAGGACGCTATTATGTCACAACATTTTTGTGTACAAAAATGTAAGACTAACCAGAAAGGAGACCAGTGATAATCCCCTACTTATGGGTCCATTGTTGCTGCTTCGTGATGTATTATACTAGACTTAAAGATTTTTTCCCCCTCATATTTCAAATAAATTGGAATCGTCTGTAATAGATACTATAGACTTTAGCACGCCCACAATCATGGAATTCGGCACAGGTGAAGACAAAGCTTTAACAAAAGCTATCGAACATTCTTTTCCAGGATCGTCTAAGAGTAATATGCACCAAACATCTAAAGACAATTTAAAACGTTAAATGAGAAATGATGCTGCCATTGAAACAACTTCAAGAGACTCCATAATGGAAAATATATTTGGTGAGAAAGGACTTGTTATCGGTAACGATACGTTTGAATTTGAGAGGATTTATATTGAAATACGTGCACTTACAAACAATGGTAAGTTTATAAATTACTTTACCAGAACCTATAAATCGCGTATTGACCAGTACGTTTATTAGACCAAGGCAGAATCAACGCCATGAGAAGTTATAGACAAATAATAATGCAGAATAAAAAGATAATGTTAGGAAACTTGTATTGGATCGGAAACCACAAACTACCCCAGAGCTGATAGGAATTTTTTTTTATGTTGTTAATCTGCAGTTTATGGATGCAAGAAGGGCACTCAACAGCTCTGGAAACTAAAGACTCTGTAAAATATAACAACTATTTTGTGCCGGTGCAGTTATGGAGATCAACAACTCGTGAACGAAAGAGACTTTGTTTAGGAATTTTGTCAAAGACAATAAACGAAAAATACAACCAGAGGAAATATTTTCGACAGACGGGAAATTTTCGCTGCCAAAAAAAGCAAAGAGAATAGCAAAGAAGCCTGGTCAGCGAAAAAAGAGGCATAAATGAAAGAATGAAAACGTAAAGAAAAAGTGGCTATTTAATATTTTATTACTTATATGTACAGTTACAAAATAATGGAAATTTGTTCTATGTACAGAATTTTGACTTTAACATCTTGCATGGCTTTGTAACACTTGTAATTATTGAACAATAAATAGCAAACAATTTATTGTTATTGATCACTGAAATAAAAGTTAAAATATTGCATATTTTGATTTTTCTTGTCAACATCTTACTATTGGAGTTAATTAAAGTTTATGTCAACGTGGTCATGTAGGCTCAGTTACCCAGATTACTTTAAATATTACTTATGGATCTACAATTTAATATATTCAATTGTGATGTCGAATATTATTGCTGATAATAATATTATATAAATAAAATATTGAATTACGGTTATTATTGAGTAAAGGAATAAGACAGGCAAAGATAAAAAAATAAAAAAAACTTTATACCCAAAACAATAATACATAAGAATTAGAAATGCTTGCATTGTCTCTTTACTTATACTTTGTTTCACAAGAACAAAGACTTTGATTCCCTGTATTTATATTGCAAAGTAAATGATCGTTGAAAGAAATGTACAAAGATTAAACCAAAAACAATGACCGTTGAAGAATAGAACATTACATCCACGTAACTATTATATCAATCGTGGGTCGAGTATGTTATTTGCTGATTTGGGTAGTCCGAGAAATGGGCCGACCAAAAAAGAAAAAAGAAATAATGGTTCATGAAATAAACAACGTATCTTTCCATTTTTGTATTGCATATACCATTTACGGACATAAAGCATGTCCAGTCCATGTCAGGTGCTCGTAGCTATTAATAGAATTGGATGCAAATCACGTCAACAACCAATAACAGTGAATGTGGAGGCTTAAAAATGTTTACATAATTTCATCAATTAACGATTAAAACTTGTCTACGTAAATAAATATACCACATAAGGTATATTTTATGTGTATATTTGAGTGTATTCGAGTGAAAAGACGCACCCCTTGGTATCTAAGAGGGATGTGAGGGCTGGATTTTTTGTTGGAGTGGGGGTGAGGTTTGTGGGAGTTTTGCCCAATGATATCGCAATCGGTGAGGATTTTCTAATAGTATTTTTCAACTTCAGTCTATTAACGCATTGAACACTTCAAAAGAATTATGCATTTTGTGTGCTTTCGAAATGATAACTGATCTCATTCATCCCTCAAAAATCTAAATATAAAAGAAGTCACAATGAAAACGAAATTTTCCATGACACAAAATGAATTATCAACAGGATATGTTTTGTCCGATAAATAAATACTCCCGTAAAATAAAATTAATATTAGTGTGTATTAGATTAATAAATAGTTAAATCGACTAATTTAGGGATAGAATTAACCACACCTGAGACGACTGCATCAGGAAATAATAATAATAATAATAATAATAATAATAATAATAATAATCTTATTATTATTATCATTATTATTATTTTAAAGAAAACCCTACAGATTATCGTCTTCGTCATCATTATTAGCAGCAGCTACAACAACAAGTACCACCACTCACTAAACAACCACTCGTTTCAATTTCAGTTTGATTTTCATGTTTATATTGCTTTAGTGTTTATAAAACAAGACATAGTTATAATAAGTCTTAATGATAGCGATGCTTATTGTGAAATTAACCAATTGCAAAACTCGTAGAAATGTTCGGTAATACAATGTCCGTTTGACCAGGAAAAAATGCACCTTTAATGGGATCTCTATCTTGAAATTGCTCGATTCATGAACAAAAGATATGTTCGTCATATATTCATTGAAATTTTAAGTGTCAAAAACAGATTCATGATCAAATATACCAGGATGGTTAAACTTAACTCCGAACCAGTCTATGATGGGAAAGTTTGAATAGCAAAAACGAGTACTTTCGTAAAATTTCATCAGTTGCGAATGGTGACCACCAGCCACATACACTCTAGAACATTGGCGCTAAGACAAGTGTTATTCAAGAAGAAGACGTTATCGATAAAATTTATAGTTTACTTATTAATTAAGTCTCTGGTCTTTAGTAACATTATATTTAACAAAATGACAAATGAAAAATAGTATTTGTAAAACACTAACATTACTTCCATATTGTTTTTAAATACAATTAAATTTACGGATCAATAGAAACTCGCAAATGTTCCTGTCTTATGAAAGCTATCTTTTTATCGAGCGAATCAAACACTCGCGTGGGTTTGGCTGGAAGTCCCTTTTCCCCCTTATTGCGAAGGACTTCTCGACAGCAATCGTTGTCAACGGGAAGTTCTAAGAACGCGCCAAGACTATAAATAATTTTCCTCCAATCAATCAATGACCACAAAATATCCCAACTTCACATTGCATCACAACCTCACAATTGCATGGCAACCTCATAACTACATGGTTTTTCCTTGTTAGATTTTCATAATGTAACGTCAGTACTTTTAAATACCATCAAATACAAATGAAAACCCTAACACCAAATACAGGGAACTATTCCCATACTCTTTCCCAGGGTCAGTCGAAGTACGATTTCAAGTCTCATATCACATGTGACCTTCCACCATATTTACCATCATGCCAACAATAAAAGACGTCTTCAGATAATGGAACATACCTTCTCAATTATTTCATTGTACAGAATATCAGTCTCTATCACAAAGGTTTCATACGGAAATATAGTACCAATCAACACCTTTAGATATGTCCACTTATCCGGGTCTCACCTGAACGCGGCTACGAAACTAAACCTTGTCATCATGAAACCTCATCAACACTGCACTCTGTGACGTTTGCCCCTAGAAACTGGCTAATTACTGGGGCTGAGAAATACTTCCCCAACCCCGACCTCCTATAATCAATCGGGTAATGACAAAAATAAATGTGTGTGTGTGTGTGTGTGTGTGTGTGTGTGTGTGTGTTTTGGATTTTTAACATAGCTTTAAAAAAAATTTCAGTCATATGATATCGCTACGATATCTGCAGTGTGGCAGTTTATAGTGATGTCTAGCACTGGGGCATCATGCCGCAGATATGTAGCATGATGTCTCACACAGTCACAATAACCTGACACCAGGCCGACCAGTCCTAACACTAACCTCTTAATGCTGAGCGCCAAGAGAGGCAGCTGCTAGTACTATTTTTATAAGTCTTTGGTATGACTCGGCCGGGGTTCGAAACTGCGACCTCCCGCATCCGATGCGACCACTTTAGCCACTTGGCCACTGGAGCGGTCTAAAAAAAAATGGAGACGTAAATACAAATGGTGCATACCTTAGATTTATTAAATTATTCCTCTTATTAAAAAGGGTGATCGATTTAACGTTTTTAATTACAGATCAAGTTGATTACTCAGTTGTATTAAGAATTTTGCACAGGCACTCGTTTCTACCGGTAAATTGAAATGAACACTATCGACGGCAGCCCCCACCCCTCACCCAATCAGTACAAGTTGACTTAGGGACCTACCTTTAATTTCAAGGGAGAGAGATGTGCTGTTCTTTCTTACCAAGGTATTATTTTTCATTTTATCACGGATAGTATTTGGTTTTACTAAAATAACGGATAGAAAAAGGTCTTTTATTTTCTACAAATCAATTCAAGATAATTTTTTTCTGGTTTTGGGTTGACTTTTTTTTAAGCATGTTCCAGACCCCTTCCCCCTTTCTAAAACTAAACTGTAGGTCATCCATTTACGTGGTTCAAACATTGGCCCCATGCCGATATTGTGCTTTTTTCCTTATACTGTCTGCGCGTGCTCACTGCCTAGTGACTAGAGCGTCCACCTCGGATGCGGGAGGTCGCGGGTTCGAACCTCGGTAGAGTCATACCAAAGATTTATAAAAATAGTATTTGCAGCTGCCTCGCTTGGCTCGCAGCGTTAAGAGGTTAGTGCTAGGACTGCTCAGCCTGGTGTCAGGATAATGTGACTGGGTGGGACATGATGCTACATGTCTCCACATTTGGGATATACTTCAAATAATTAACAAGCACTTTTCTGTTGCTGTAATTGTTTCATTTCATGTGGGTCCTGCGAGCTTTGCTCATAAAGTTTCATTTGCTGATGACGCATTGAATCATTTCTTGTCTCTCAGGAACACAAGGTCTTGACGCAGAATAGCCACAGCATCTCTTGCCACTATGGACATGTTGCACCAGATTGTTGAATCCTTGGTCACATCTGTCGCAAAAGTGTTTGGATCCGAGAAATCCTTCGATAGTAGCGTCGAAACTATTTCGTGATAATAAACGTTTCTAATATCCACATAGTCATAGTTCGGACTATTTCTACCGCAGTACACATGGCTGAATTGAAGACAACGTCCTTTTGTATAGGGTGCGTCAGCAGTGAATTCCTATATTCGGAGTGAAAGTACTACTACTGCTTCTGTTGCTAGTAAACTTCAACCGATGGAATCCTCTCCACCAGAGAATGGAGTAAATTTAGATTTAGCTTTTTGCGACGTTTTATCATTACATCAATACCCTTTTAATAACACGAGTTTTAAAAAGAAGCAGAAGGAATGGCTAGAGAATTGTATGCAGTGACAAAAGAGAGCATGAACATACTTTTGTACAACAGTAGCAGCAATAACAAGAAGAAAAGGGAAACAAGAGATGAAAACCGTGAGCAGTGAAACCGTAATTGTATTTCAATAGATCCTGACTGAACTGAAATGGTTAAGAGTAATGTATGAAATTTCTTTGATTAAGGATAAGTGAAAAAGGCCTAAACATCCAAAGAATTCCAAACCCTCCATGACATCCACAAGAACTGCTACTACCAAGATGACAGCAGCGGCAGCAACAAGAACAGAAGCAGTAGCGGGACCCATATGATGAGACGTTTTAAGACAATTGCAGCTGATGTTGAGAAGTCCATCATTTTTTTTAACCCAACATGGTCAAAAGTGATAAAATCACTTATACCCAGTCTCTGTTTTGTATGTTTGTTCATATGTTCGTATAACTATATCCAAGAATTTTCTTTTTTTGGGGGGTGGAGGGGTGGAGAGAGGGGTGTGGGTTAAAAATTTTCGTGGGCATGCACAGTTTTTGTTTTAAATATTTTGTGCGCAAAACAGATTCAGTGCTTATGCGCCATTTGTTTTGTTTGAAAGTTTTCTTTTTTCGTATTTGCGTACACACCGCAGAAGTTTTTCGCAGTCGCTGCTAAAGTCCCCCTCTCAGAGTTTCATAATTACTTTTAGTTCTTTGTCTGGGCCATTTTAATATCATGTTATGAGTTTTTGTAGTCTCCGCTAAAGTCCGTGACAGTTTTGTCATTTTAATATAACTTTTAGTTTCGGTCGATGACCGCTATGGTCATTAACGGTGTGTGTTGGTAAGGATATGTGTTGGTCAGTATGTGCAGGTATTGATCCGTATATGGGTGTTGGTCAGTAGGCTGAGATTATGATCAGTAATACTGTAGGTGTGGGGTTGGGTAAGTTGATGTGGGTGTTGGTCAGTTTGCGTGGTTGTTTTGTCATTAAGTGTAGAAAATATTCGGTATCCAACATAATGTTAAATTCCCTTTGTCCCCCGAGAGTAATAATTTCGTAATGGCGGCGTAAGGTTAAATTCCCATTGTCATAGTGTCATCTTACTCTTAAACATACAGACGTTTTTAGCAATAAATTCCACCCTTTTCTCCATGCCAGCTAATTTGTCCATATTGTGCCCCAGTTAATTACTACTGTTGTTCGGATATCTTAAACTGCAGCAGCCTCATTCAGATCATTAAAAAAATCTCAATTTTAGCGCTTGTTCTAAAAGGATATTACTTAAAAGTAAATAGCGTAGACGCTTGTATAGCTCCATTTTTGTCCCCAGATTTTCATAGAAACAATTGAATATCAAAATGAGATTTCCCTTTGTCCATCCGTTTTCCACTACGTTCTACTTTTATTTTTCGTACAGTAACGCCCTTTATTATCATTACTGCCTTTGAGTCAAATTTTACATCAAGACTGGCATTGATAATAAATGGACATAGATTGATAAGTTTCTGCGTTATCATATGGCTGAGTTATAGCCATGGTTTATGAGAGCCACCGACATTCGCTTCCGCACAATAAATCCCTTGTTACTGAATTTTTGCCAGACTTTTAGGCAGCTTAAGTTGATGAGGTGTCGTAAGGGTTTGATTGTCACTGTTCTGCGTCATCCTTTAGCGGAGTTTTAGCTTTGGTTGTTAGACCCAACCATTTTAAAGGGATTCAAGATGGCCGCTATCGCTTAACCGGCTTGAAGCAGCTGTCCCGGATTTTTGTGCCGTTTTTCATGATATATGTGCTTGTTGTCTGTCTTCGTCTGCGTTATTGTGTTCATCATGCATTGGCTATTCTATTCGAATGTGTTTCTTCATCTTCTTTTTTGGAAACGAGAAAAATTAGACTTTTTCTCAGCTTTCTTGCTCCACTGCTACAACTTCCTTTGTTCTTGAACAAACCGCCATCACGTGATACTCGCCAGTCCACCCGTTTATGCTATGATGGACCCTCAATAATTGCTTTAAATGACCACTCCTTGGCTCTCCACACTACACTGTGCACTAGACTAAACGACCTGGGACTATATTCATCATTCCATAAATGTAAACGGAAGCGAAAACAGAAGCCTTGTTTCAAAGCTGGCCGGCGTAGAACAGGAAGAAGAATTCCAGTTATCTCCCTTTCGCCTTTGCCGGCACAGAAATTTAAAAATTCGGCCTTTAATTTAGATAACCTAATTCAAATTCCTATTAAATCGTCAACCTTTGTGTCAACTATCCAAGAGATACCACTGCGCATCGCATTATTCAATGCCCAATCAGTAGGACCACCGGAAAGAGCACAGAAATAGTTAATTTTATCAACGATCAGAATATCGACGTCTTTTTCCTGACTCAAACATGGCTAAAAACAAAAGGCGATGAACCCAAGTGCGCGGAGCCAACACCCACCAGTTACTCCATCAAGTCGTTCCCCCGCCACTCTCGCGGAGGTGGAATTGCTGTCATCCCAAAGAACTCCATGATCAACCGTCTTAACCACACTACAACCTTCAATTTCTACCACACATCGTTTGAACTAGTCCAAACCACACTCACACTGGAACAAATGTCAGTCCATTTTTCTGCCTCTACCGCCCTCCTCCTAGTAGAAAAAACAAGCTGACTCAATCTCTCTTTTTGGAGCAGTTTCCGAATCTCCTGGAGTATGGAAATTCGATAGGTGGCAACCTGATTATTCTTGGAGATTTCAACTTTCACTTTGACTGTACTGGAAACCCATACACATCAAAACTCCTAGATTCCATTCACGTTTTCAACCTCAAACAGTCAGTTAGCCAACCCATCCATAAACATGGTCACATTTTAGACTGGATTCCTTATAGACCTGATGATAATATTCTACAGTCCTCCCTGGTGTCCCACGAACTTGCATCAGATCACCTCTGCATTATATGTCATCTTGACGTATCAGTCCCTAACCCTCTACCTTTATTTGCTACTAAGAGAAACCTCCGTATGATAAACAGAACCCAACTAATGCATGACATCCGAGCAAACCTAACAACTAGCTTACCTCCTACAGCAAAACAACTCGATAACTGCCTGCGTTCATTGCTTGACAAACATGCCCCGGCAACCAAGTGCAGAGTATCAATTCACAAGTGTTTTCCGTGGTATAGCAGTGTTAGGGACCAGCTTCGCACTGCTAAAAGAGACCACCGTAAAGCTGAGAGGCTTTGGCTTTCCACCAGACTCACTATTCATAAGCAAATCTATGACGCCGCTAAGAAGAATGTCACAAACATAGTCCATGCAGCGAAATCAGCCCACTGCAGTACTAAGATCACGGAAAGTTCCAGTTGCAAAGAGCTATTCGAGATTACTAACAAGCTAATGTCAAGGAACAAATGTACACCACTTCCAACTACCTTCTCTCTAGTCGACCTTCCGGCTCTGTTTGCAAATTTCTTCCGTGACAAAGTACAAACCATCATAAACTTGACAACACAATTTCAGTTGACTCGTCGTCATCATACAGTTGCGATACAGAATTTCAGCGGCAACCGTTAGCAGCATTTGAACCTGTCTCTATGGATTTAGTACGTACAATCGTGATGAAGAGTGCACCAAAGTCATGTGAACTGGATCGATTCCGACATCACTGCTGCTTGAGTGCTAAGATCCAATATTGCCTTCACTAACTGATGTCATTAATACCTCTCTCTCATCCGGGGAATTCCCACCATTTTTCAAAACTGCCATTGTAAAGCCTCTGCTGAAGAAACCAACACTCGACCATAATGATTTAAAGAACTACCGCCCAGTTTCTAATCATCCATTCATGTCAAAAATCTTAGAAAAAGTTGTTCTATCCCAATTTGTATCTCATCTGAATTCAAACAGTCTTTTTAGCAATGTACAGTCTGCATATCGCCCTTGCCACAGTACTGAAACTACTCTTCTGAAAGTAGTCAATGACCTTCTCTCTGCTTTAGATAGCGGAAAGATCACAGTCCTCACTCTCCTTGACTTGTCTGCAGCATTTGACGCAATAGACATGATATATTACTTCACCGTCTCCAGCATGTATTTGGCATTCACGATACAGCCTTACTATGGTTCAAGTCCTACTTGGTCAACAGGACACAAATTGTGTCCACAAATAGAAAACACTCCAGCCCAGTTGATCTATGTTGTAATGTTCCACAGGGGTCTGTTCTTGGACCTGTTCTCTTCATTCTATACACTCAGCCACTCTCAAGTGTCATAGATCATCATCCAGTGTCTCACCAATTGTATGCTGATGACACCCAAATATACAAATCTAGCCATCCAGCTGAAGTTGAAGCTACCATCCAGGGCGTAGAGAGGTGCATTTCCGATGTGAAATCATGGATGACATGTAACAAGCTGCAGATGAATGATGAAAAAACTGAAGCCATTCTGATTACAACACAAAGACTTTCTCATTCACATCCTTTACCTCAGACAATAAATATTAGCGACACCAACATTAAATTCACACAGTCAGTACGAAACCTAGGTGTTACTCTCGACAGTACTCATTGCACCAACATGTCATGAACATATGCAAGGCTGCATATCTTGAGCTGAGACGAATCAGCTCCATTCGCAAGGATCTTTCAGTTGATGCCACTAAAACACTTGTGTGTTCCTTAGTGCTTTCAAGACTGGACTATTGTAACTCAATTCTGTCTTGTTCGTCTCAATATCTACTCCAGAAACTTCAAAAAGTTCAAAACACAGTTTCTCGGATCATCCATAGAGTACCACGATCAGAGCACGCCTCCCCCTACTCTGTACCCTACACTGGCTATCCATACGATCCAGAATTAAACACAAAATTTGTTCTCTGTGCTACGTTTCACTGACAGGCACCAGTCCATCATACCTATCTGACCTCACCCATGTGTACACACCAGCAAGATACTTACGCTCGTCTTCTGACACCCGTATTCTCATTATTCCCACTATGAAAATGAAATCATATGGACAACGTTCTTTTGCATACCAGGGCCCAGCAACGTGGAACGAATTGCCCACTGAACTTATACACAAAGACACAGTGATCTCATTCAAGAGCGTTCTTAAAACTCACCTATTTCAACTGCAAGAACAGACTTAAAAGACCTAATAATGTTTCCTTACCATAAATATTTACAGCATATTTTCTGTTTTCTAATTTCGTGGTGTTTGTTTTTATTTTTGTAATCATATCATTATATATGTTTTTTAAGTGTTGTCAGATGTTGTAAAGCGCTTAGAGCTTCTAAAGATAGGCGCTATACAAAGTCCTCATTATTATTATTATTATTTTTTTGATTATCAGACAATATCACAATATCTAGTTTATTTAGATTTCGTGGCCTCAGATTTGTCTGACTTAGCCAATTTCCATTTCTTACACCCCCCCCCTTTTTTTTTTAAATTTCAGCCAAATTTTCTATCCAGCACTGTACTAATGGCACCGTGACCGAGTTTGATTATAAATGATCCGTATGATCATTTAGAAGCGTTATGATTCCTAAGTTTTCGACTCGCCCACATTTGTTTCCACACAGTGGCTAGCTATATTTTTATTGCAGTTTAACATTGATATATTCGCAGCGGAATATGATTATCACTTTTCTACGCCATCATTTGACGTAGTTCTGATCGCTGAATGGTTTACCAGTATATTTTGTCAGCACATTACGTATCTAAATCCTTTTTGTTTATTTCAAGCAAATTTTGTTTGCAGCGATATATTAAGCAAACCACACCTGTTTTGTGTCATCAGTTTGTGGAGTCGTGTCATGCACCCCTTCACCCCCCTCGTCTTTAATGTTGGACCTCTTTTCAGATTTTTTTTACTTCATGTTTATTTTAATGAAACCTCACCGTTGTTAGATTGTCAATATTCTAATCATTTCAGCTGAGGTGTAGTCCCATATTATTAGATCCAGCTGCCTTTGTTCTATTCAAGTGGTACTAAAACGTTCTGTTATTTTTCCCATGCAACAAACTGCTTAACTCGATAGGTCAGTTGATATTTCTGACGTTTCTTTTCAGTTTCAAAATCACGTCTAAGAAACTCACAACACAATCATTATTCTGACGACTATTCAAGTCAAAGCTTAGTATGTATAACTTGTGTTTGTTTGTTTTTTTACAGGCAGGAATGGCACTGGAATCCCGCTCTTGGGGCAACATCCCTGAGTACGTGCTGGCTAAGGTGCTGTCGCACTTGTCCCTCCAGGAAAAGTACTACTCGTCACTCACGTGCAAACATTGGTATAACGTGTTCCAGTCCCCCCAACTCTGGCACTGCTTTCAGTTCTGGTTCTACATGCCGCAGCACCACCGTTTCCTAAACTCTGTGGACAAAATTGGAAAATATTTCAGAAAAGTATTCATTGGATTAAATCAAGCAATTAAAGAAAACCGTATCAATGCGTGCACGCTTTTAGAAAAATTAGCAAAGTTAGACCCTCGTCGGCTTTGTTCGATAACTATTGAGTTCACTGGGGAAAACCCATTGTTTTATGCTGGCCTGGAGTTTGTAGAATGTCTCAAAATGTTGTTTGGCCCGGTTTCAAACACTGTTACCCCTCCCTCTCAGATCTTGCACGTCGATGTAAGCGGACTTGCAGCAGCATTGGATGACGATGTTTTTGATATTTTGTCTGAAAATAATCCCAATCTTGAGTCCTTAAATATTCAGAACAAGAACTTGGTCTGCAAAGTGAGTCCAGCCTGCATTCTTCGCCTTGTGAGGAGGTGCCGAAATCTGACTGACATTCATGTGCTGCACTGCAGCATGTCAGACGAGATTCTTGCATGTCTTGCCGAAGAGGACAGCAAGGACATCAGACATCTTTCCATCTTGTGCAGAAGAGAAGAAAAGTACGGGAAGGACCTCTCTGCTGAGGCATGGAAACAATTGGTGGACAAGAAACCCTCGTTACGAGTAACACTAGCATTTGATCATAATTGCCCACTAAATTTAGTGTCCGTCATCATGAAGCCAGAAATTCCCGTCAGGACTCTGAAGTTGGAAACCTTCACCAAGATCTATGATGAAGTCAATCTTGCCACTTCCTATTACAAGAGAACCTTAGAGAAGATCGTGCTGCAGACACGTAACTCCGCGGAGCTGGAAGAAGCATTAGTTTCTATGGCGCGCACGTGCACTCGCCTCAAATGTATGATGGTATACTGTATTCTAAAGAAGGAGGTCGTGGATCAGATTGTCGAGCTCCTGCCAGAAATGAGAGAAACTGGTTCCTACATTCTCAAATGGGAGATGGACATAGAGCCATGGGTTGTAGTGGGAATTGAATCAGGGGATTAGGATTTCTTACGTTATCACCCACTTCCTCCTTTTTCGTGTGTATGTGAGTGCCTGTGTGCTTTAAGCAAAAGAAGAAATTTAATATTAACAAGGCGGCTTTAAGCTGTAATATCTTGCCAGGAATTTGCATTTTGTACCTTTATCGTGGATTCTAGTACAATCTTCATAATTATAATAACTCATAGTTCAAGGTAATTTGCTTCCATATTTTTTCTACAATGCATTATAAATGAAGAGATGTTTTTCTTTCTTTGTTTTGTGCTGCATTGGGTTCCCTAATGTGCACGATCACAGACCCCACTGCGATAGGTTACGCGTGTGCTAATGACAGCCACCGCATAGTTTACAGCAACTGTGACCCATTCTAGCTTCCTGATCCTTCTTTTACATAACATCTCAACGTTACAGGTTATCCATTTGAAATTGTATTGAAGACTGACTAATGGAGCAGTGTCAAAGAAGTATCCTTTATCGGACAATGTAGTAAAATATTTGTATTTATGAACGGACTATACTGGTGTTGGTGCCCCACTCCCCTACCTTCCCGAGTAAAAACGGATTCATTTGATCAAGTCCATCATATTGCGATATTGGAGATATTAACATTTCTTATAACTGTCATGGTGAATCTCAGTGGCGGATATAATGATATATACGGCATACCCGACGATTTAGCAAGAAGTACCTGTGAATGAGAAGTAGGACTAATATCAATATATAGTTCGGCAGCGTGTGATTCTGTATAGGGTGGGGTGGTGAAAATAGTTGGATTGCATATTGAATCTTTATGCTTTAATTTGTTGATTTACGTGACATTTACTGCTTGTATTTCTAACGTTATTTCATACAGTGTAGTCATTGGTATATTGTTCATATAAAATTGTATTGGTTCAGTTCTGCTAAAACTTTTTAGATGACTTTTACTTTCATACATTTGAAAATGTTACCCAAAATCAGTTCAGTCAGTTCTTGCCCTTCACTTTATTTTTGCTATCAAACTTTAGCTTTTTTTTTTTTTTTTTTGTAAACAAAACTGTTTCAACACTACCCTTCACCTCCTTTCACTATTTGTCTCCTTCTTTGTCTCTACCTCTTTCAAAAGTTCAGTAGACTTTTTGCTTGCTTTTTTTCCTTATTTAATCCACTATCTCCCAGCAGTTTACGAACGGCGCAAATGCTGTGCAAAGTGTTGTTCCGATTAATCGAGTTAAATTAACATTGGTCACTTTATGTCACGTGAGCAATTAATCCATCACAATGTTTGATTGATGTCGGTTGAAATTCGCGCATTTTAGGCTGTTTGCTTTTTAATATGGGACTTGATACAGAAGTCTGGTTTTGGAGGAAGTCGTGTTTATAAACAAATCGAATGGTAATCAGTCATCAAATAATCAGAATAAACTGATGATAGATCGTCAAATTGTCGCCAATTGCAGATTAAACTGATTATACATCGTCAAATTCTCGTCAAATTGACAAAACTAACCTGATGAATAAATGAATCCAAAAAGAAACCTGATGTAAAGGGTACAAGTAGAACACAAGAACGCACTACCAGAAGTGGACGTAAGTGATATCCTTCGCATTGGAAAATGGGTCCTTTCCTATGCAGAGGGTATGCTAATACGGGAGGTGGACACATTCACACTATGACATTTTTAGGAGTGCCTAAACAATTGATGTGCTTTCGTTCGAAAAGAGCGCACATGCAACAAACAAAAACAAAACAAATATCACCCCGCAACCCAACCCCCAACCCCCAAAACACTGCAATTTAATTTTGTTTGCAGGTTATCTCCATATATGTGAAACTTAATAAATATCCATGTTGGTGATTTTTGTGCTTGTTTAATAGATTGCGCAAATTATCACAGCGTATAGATCAAATGGTTCCGAAATCGTTCGAGTCAGATCATATTATTCTTATCTCTCTCTCTCTCTCTCTCTCTCTCTCTCTCTCTCTCTATATATATATATATATATATATATATATATATATATATATATATATATATATATATATATATATATATAAGCAGGAGGGTGAACAGACTCTAATTGGGATACCCTGGAATTGCAAAAATAAAGCTTCCTGCGGAAAACTACGAAATATATAAAATTACGCTAATAAACTCCAACCAACTCCTCTAGCTTTTCGATAATTTTCCTGATTTTACTAGCAAATCTTTGTTGCTGACGTTTGGAATTTATTTCCCAAATTTTTTTGGTAATTTTCGTAGTTTATCATTTACTCGTCGGGTACTCATGTCGAGAATTAATCACCCTCCCTGCTGCTGTGTTTTTCAGTCAAAAATTTTATCGAGACCTACACGATATCTCGAACGAGGATCATGTAAATTTATCCTGATAAATCCGTGTGGGGTAGCTTGCGCTTTTGAGAAGAAATTTTTGAATTTAATCATATCCATATCCCCTGAAAACCAAGTCTGATGAATGTTTCGCAGAGTATGTGTATCGACTCCATTAAATACAACTAAAAGATTACATTTGTCTCTGATCACTTTAGGTATTTGTGCATATCGCTGAGTAACATATATAATATCAGTGCTTTTGTGTCTGCCTCGGGAAAATATCCGAGCTGGATTTGATTGTTTGTCCAGCATCACATCATCATATACTACGAGATTATTAATACGTCCATCGAGATCATCCACAGATGGAGCTTCATCAATATCCGTGATAAAATCAATAATATCATTATCATCATCTTCATTCAACAACTTCGCTTCTTCATCAAAATCTTTAAGAACATCGTAGTATCCCTGATCATCTACGGATGGCGCAACCAAATAGAACTTATCCCACTTTAGCCATCTCATTATCAGATTAAGCAATAATTGCGTCTTACCAGACCCAGATGGACCTATGATAATTGCTCTGATAGAATTTGGTAACGCTGCATGATGCCTGACTGGCTCCTGCTTTCGTGTCCCTGAGAAATCAATTACATCCATGTTGTACAAGTATAATAAATAATATGGATTTATATTGCGTTCGATGTAGATCCTTTACCCCCACCAGTACATTAACAACAATAACAACAAAAAATAAAAAACTTGCACTTACAGGCAAGTGTGTGAAATGTGGTACAAGCAAATACAAATTTATTTCGTCTCGTACGAAGACAGGTGGTGATATCGCTGCTTCACTGGGAAAATTACCAGGAACTACATGGGATAAATACCGAGGAGAAAAACTACTTCCTGGATATAATTATTGTGGTCCTGGAACTCTACTTGATATTCGACTTGACGAACGAGACCAACCAAGACCCGGAGAGTATCCAATAAATGCGATAGATCAAGCGTGCCATATTCATGATGTTGCATATGAAAATAACGATTTACAACAACGACATATTGCAGATGTGAAGTTGATTCACTCGTTAAATTCCATAAAAAATAAATCTCTCAGAGATAAACTTGCTAGCTTCCTTGCAAAATCAGCAATGAAAGGTAGACTAAAGCTAGGAGCCGGTAATTAATCATACATAATTATTGTAATGGAATCGGTTTATTATAGCCCAAGAGGATATTGGAGAGGTAGAGCAGCGATTGCTAAACTTGCTGATGCAGCAAATGTCACACATTCTGTTGCTGCGAATTGGTTAGCACAACAGGCATATGGCAAATTTATCTACCACCACCTAAAAAAATTCAGTACGCGTATTTTGATGTTAGTACTCCCAATGAAGTTCATCAGGCAGATATTTTGTTTTTACCTCGTGATACTATTAAAACACGTGGACGTCAATCACGCACATAAAAATACGCGTTAACTGTCGTTGACGTTGCAAGTAGATATAAAGAAGCAGAACCATTATCAACAAAAACAGCAGCTGAAGTTACATCTGCTTTTGAACGAATTTATCAACGCGGTGGTCTACGATGGCCACAGCTACTACAGGTTGATCCTGGCAAAGAATTTCTTGGTGCAGTATCATTTCTGAGGAAAAATCATAAAGTCAAAATCAGACGAGGGCATACCGCAATTCATCGCGATCATGCAATCGTTGAACGATTTAATCAAACACTTGCTGAGAGGTTATTTGGATATCAGTATGCAAAGGAAATATCCACTGACCTTAAGTCCGTGGACAAAAGATCTCGTGAATGGGTTGCAAGACTACCAAGTGTGATAGCTGCGTTAAATAATGAAATTACTCGTGCAACTTCCATGAAACCCATCAGCTCGATCACACAAAAAATAACCCAATACAACGACGTGACTCTTCCTCAAAACAACCAGTATTAGGTAATGTTACTGTAAGATATTTATATGAACCCGGTGAACTTGAAGGGGGAAAAAAAGAGCAAATGACCCAGTCTGGAGTGTGTCAACACATAAAATTTCCAGCGTGGTAAGATCCACGGGTAGACCTGAAATCTACAGACTAGATTCAACTGCTACTCAGCGTGGATTTGTACGCGATCAGTTACATGTAATTCCTGAAGATACATAATTACCACCGTCTTTACTTCTGTAAAAGCAGAACACTAGAACCCTACGTCGATTACACTCAAGACAGGTCAATATCACATTTTCACGTGTGTGACCGAGATTATTATTAAATCGATCCATGGTGAATTGTTTTGGATTATTATTCGAATATTGCCACATTATTACTGTATTACAGCTTGCACAATGATTATTCTGTTTTTGTTTCAGCGTCATGATAAAATCAACATCGAGATCAAAATCACGTTTATTTTTTGTCAGATTGCTGATGGGGGCCCCGAGTGGCCGAGTGGTCTAAAGCGCTGATCGTTACGGATCACTGCCATCTCACCTCTGTCTGCGTGAGTTCGAGTCCAGGCTCGGCTAACGTGGGTACGTGAGAAAGCCTGCCAGTAGCTTCTCGTGGGTCGGTGGTTCTTCCCGAGGTTTTCCAGGGTTCTTCCTCCACCATTAATACTGGCCGCCATGTATAGCCTATCTTGTGCTGAAAAATGGCGTTAAACCCTATAACAACAA
>JAECUM010068779.1:0-16072 GCA_016617855.1 Megalonaias nervosa
ACAAACAATTGTGGACCATTTTACTTAGCAGTTGCATTGGTTACCTTCTTCCCAATCCGTCTCTGAAATATTCCTCTAACGGAAACAACAACAACGGTTGCCTTGCGTCCAACGTCAGTTCCCCATCCAACAGTCACCCTAACCATCCTCTTTTAGACCCTCCTCTGACTTCCAGTGACCCCTCGGACACTAGAACTCTGGAATTATGAACAACCAATTTTACTTAACGTTACCCAGTGATAGTTCCATGGAGGGTGTTTCCCAATAATACCTTGTTCTGTTACACGGCCAGATTACCTCAGGCCATCCAATTGGATTACGAAGCTCATTGGGAAGTGGGTTTAGTGGAAATAATTCACCCTACGCAAATCAAAAACTCATCGAAAATCAAAACACTTTTGCGGTGGAAGTTCATGACGAGCAAGTGCAACAAGCCTTGGATGAACGCAGCAGTGTAGCTGACTCTATGAAATCACAAGACCCCAAAACTAAACGAACCACCTATCGGTTGAAAATTTCCTCACGCTATTATTTTAGTGGTCAACATTTGGTGAACACTATTGCTGACAGGCTCATTAACGTGTTTGGTAAAGGCTTGGAGAAAACCAGAAAAAGTGTCACGATCGATTACCACAAAATATCTCGTCGCCTACTGATGAAATTTTCAGAGGACAAAGTATTGGCCATTACATTTTGTCCTGAATTGTATGACATTTTGGGTGGAGACGCTAAGTTGATCATGATTGCAAGCGAAATACCAGCCCTGACCAGTAACTCGGATTTTGCGAAATATTTTAGATTCCCTGTAGAAATGAACCAAGGACTGAATCTGATTTTTGTGTACTCCGATGTGGTTGAGTACAACGTGGTGGGACACACCTCCGTATCGTTACTGCGTGTCATTCCTTTCAAAATGGATTCTGCCACGAACGCTGACGAGGAAGATGGAGACACCTATCACGTTCACCGCGAATTTGTACATCCTCACTATTTGCCCGTCAGTAAGTCGTATGTCGACACTATCAACATTACTATAAAAGGAGATCTGGGACAAAATATTCCATTCGGGAAAGTCACAGTGAAACTCCATTTTCGAAAACGATTACTCTAACCTTTTGTCAGTCATGTATCCTGTGTACCAAGGAGTCGCTCGACAACGAGGACATGGTTTAGGAGATATGCTCAAATCAGCCTTTCGTACAGTGGCTTCCGTTTTGAAACCGATGGTGACACGGGGATTGCACGCCTTGAAAGATGCCGCGTTGACGCACGGCAAAGAATTTCTCCAAAATGTCATCACTGACAAACAAAACCCCAAAGAAGCTTTCTTGAGAGCAGGCAAAAATATCTTGCTTCAAACGGTAAAGATATTTTGGGCCGGCGAGAAACTCCAATAAATGCCCTGGGCAATGCCTGGTCAGACATTCCTGCTTCCCTGACGCCAAAGCAAGGACAAGGCAGAAAAAGACGACGAAAACACCCCTTCAGAGGACTTCACACCCCTAGACCTAGAAAGACTAAGAAAAGAAAAATTGTCCGAGACTTAGACGTTTTTGATCATTAAATCAGACAAAATGATGCACCCAGAGTCTTGTGCTTGTTCCAAGTCGGAACTGGACCTGTTTGCCATGCCACCCACCATGATGACAATGCAAGAATCCCAATGGGTCGAATTTCATCCCGTCTCCTCTTTGACGGATTCAGCTCCCATCGAGTTTGAAATCAAAGGACAACTCGAAGATTACATCGATCTGAATAGCAGATACTTGTATCTGAAACTGATTGTGATCAAAACAGACAACACCAATCCGGGAGCCGATGCCAGGGTAGCTCCCGTCAACAATTTCATGCATTCCTTGTTCAGCGAAGTGGATTTGTACTTGAATAACAAACTGGTCAGCAGCAGTATGGATACTTACCCTTACCGAGCGTACATGGAAAATCTCTTGACGTACGGAAAAGAGGCAAAAAACACTCATCTGGATGCTTGTGTGGTATGGAAACCTGACACCGCAGGTGAAGACACGTTTAACGACACAGCCCTGACAGCCGATGACAATCCTCACAATGTGGGTTTTAACGACCGTCGATAGAAAATCCTGCAAGGTCGTAATTTAGAACTGATGGATCGTTTGCATTTGGACATGTGGTTGCAAGACAAGCATTTGCTCAACGGAGTGGATATTCGCCTGAGACTCAATCGCAGCAGTGTCGCCTTCCATTTGATGGCTCATGCCAACGAGTACAAAACCATCATCCAAGAAGCCAGACTTTACGTGCGTCGCGTAGAAGTGTTACCTAAAGCGGGAAACGACATTAGTCACACATTGAGCAGATCGACCGCCAAGTATCCGATACGACGTGTAGAAGTGAAAACATTCACCATTGCTGCTTGACTCCGATCCAAGATCGAAGATCATCTGTTCCAAGGACAGTTACCCAAACGTTTAATCGTTGGCATCGTCAGTAATGCAGCCCTCAATGGAGCCCACGATCAAAATCCTTTCCAGTTTAAGCACTACAGAGTGTCCAAGATCGAAGTCAGTCGCGATGGCAAGACTTTGTGTACCAGACCCTTCGAACCTAACTTTGCCCAGAAGAATTACTTGAGATCGTACTTGTCCCTGTACGAAGCAGCCGGACAACTAGGAACCAACACCAGTCACGGTATTTCGTACGAAGATTATGTAGGAGGTTACACTTTGTGGGCCTTTGATTTCACTCCAGACCAAGGCAGCGACGAGGGACATTTCCACCGTATAAAATCCGGTCAACTGCGTGTGGAACTTCAGTTTGCAGAAGCTCTCACCGAGACGGTTAACGTCATCTTGTATGCCAAATTCGATAATAGCATCGAAATCAACAGTTTGAGAGAAGTCATTCTAGACTATTAGAAACAATGGAAGACTCTTATCCCTCATTGAACAGTAGAGAATCTTTGGACATGGAATGAGAGGATAGAGTGAAAGCAGAACTCCAAGATCAAGACAAAGAGGACGAGGTAGTAGTCAAGTCCAGATGGCCAGAACAAGAACAACATTTAGTGTCCTGTTTTGCCATACACCTGGCGGACACAATTACGGAATTGACCAAGAAATATTGTTATGGATGTCAAAACGATCATCCCAGTCAAATTCAACACGATAAATGTATGATGATGAGTCAAGAAGAAAAATTGGACGATGCTTGGAGTCTCATCTCGGAAGAAGCAGTGTTGCATGAGTGGTATAAAGGCTTGCGTGATCATACCTGCCCTCCATTGACTACTCTAGAGATCTATCGCATCGAAGCTGTCTTAGCCCAGAGTGCGGAGACAAGGCGAAAAAATGGCTACTTGAAAGAGCGTCTCAAACAAAAAGTCAGAATTGAATTGATGACTTATCAATACCTGAAAAAAAAAAACAACACAACACAACAAAAAATGGATACCTGGGAACTTTATTACCTTTTGAACAATAGTTCGTATACTGCTTCTTGGAATCCTGTCGTGTGCGCTAAAGATGAACTACCTCATCACAAACCTCAAGACCATCAAGCTTATGTCATCAACACGGACGAAAGTCATCTTCCAGGAACTCACTGGGTTGCCGTCTACTTCCTTCAAGAGAATTGTGTGGAATATTTTGATTCGTATGGATTATCCCCTTTGGAAGACGATATCATTGACTTTATGAGAAGAAATGCCCAGACGACACGATTCAATAATGTGAAATTACAAGGCACAGATTCCATGGTGTGTGGACAATATTGTGTGTATTTTCTTCATCAACGCAATCTTGGATATCCTTTAGAACATTTAGTGACTTATTTTGATCGTCACTCTTCTAGAAACGATGAGAAAGTAGATCGATGGTTTTGTGCCCATTATGACTATCTTTTGTCTTTAGCTAGGAAACGTAGTGTACATCAATGGCCTCATGACTTCCATCAATGGAAATCTCACATGATTTCACAACGTCATCAACCTTGTCAAAAATAGTTTGTTTGATGTTATTGTTACTTGTTAATTGTTAGTAGCTGATTGTTGGTCGAATAAAAAATGTTGTGTTTTGAAGAAAAAAAAATGTGTCTGTTGTTTGTTTTGAAAACACACTGTGAATATATGCTCTTTGACTTTCTCTCTATCCCGTACCGTGACATTCGCTATCATAACGTTGCGACACTAAAACCGAGTAGAGATGTTTTCTATCGCGTCCGCGTTTGAACCATATAAAGCGGGTTGGTCTCCAGTCTGGTCATCCACTGTTGACTCGTCAACCTATGAACATGCGTTCCAGACTAGCGAAGCTGAACGAAGCTTACGTCAATTTACATCGTGTCAGACTAAACCTGATACTTAAGCCTGAAGAGACAGAGAATGTCAGGATGTTAGCCATAGCCCAAGACTTGATAGAAGAGGTCTTCAGAGAGGAAATCAAGAAAGAACAAGAAGAATGGACAGAGAAGTACAGACTTCAGAAGCAGAGAGAACAGCAACAACAACAGCAGCAACAGCAGCAGCAGCATGAACCAGACAGAGGTTTTGTCGACTGCCGTGTGGACACCAAAGAGTTCTCCTTCTCTTTCCGCAGAAGCAGATCGTATCGTATAGGAAAGCCTGCTACCAGACGGGGACGCAATCTTAGACAGTAAAAAAAAGATTGCCATCACTCCCGTTAACAAAAAAAACCAGCACTTTTCAGGGCTACTCCAATACTCTAGAAAAGAGATACTAATTCAATTTGCCAAAACAAATTTGTGTTTGTGTCATTAAAAAATAAATAGAAATGTGTCTATAAACACTTCGTTTCTTTTGTCAGTAAAAAAACCACCCTTTGTTTTCTCTGTCTTGTCAAATCGTGCATGTCTGTGTTTGTAAGTAAAAAGTAAAAAAGTCAACGTGAGTGTTTCTTTTAGGTCCGCGCGTTTGATGTTTTGTTTTTGGTTATGGTAAGTTTTGGTGCCAGGGGATATTTTCCTTCACCTTCGTGCTCCAGGAATATAAAGTACAGCACTCGTCAGTCTGGCCACCATTGTTGACTAGTCAACTTAAAAAGAAGATGAGCAGACTACAAAAACTGTTGGAACTCCAGATGCACCTGGAGCATGCAGGCGTCTCCTGGATGAGCTGGCTATAGAGGCGGCACAAGAGGAAGCCAGGTTAAAAGAAGAAGAGAGAGAAAAGAAGAAGGAAGAAGAGAAAGAAAAGAAAAGAGGGATCCTGCCTCACCTCTTCATGAGACCTCAGTGTGAGGTCAAACCTGAGATGAGGACACCTGCACAACCAGTACGGCCTCCTCAACCACATCCACAACCTGTACCAAGAGCCGCTGTTCTCCAGACAGAAAACTGGGAGCAAGAGGCCTTGGAGGAGTTGGAGAGACAGCGGCAAGAATGGGAGCCGCAGTTTCAGCAAAATCATCCCCGGGTCTGGCATAGGAGAAGACAGAGGGAACAAGTCTTCACTATCCCTCACACTGAAAACTGGGATAGTGAAGCCACTCAAGCTCCCTCTGCACTCCCAACCATACGCATCAGTTGGGAGCAGGACTGGAGCCGGCGATGCGTATGTGGGGCCAGACCTGGTAGGTGCAACCATTAGCCAGGTGCAAATGGAGTTCCAAGAAAAAACAGACCTTCTCAGGGCTAACCAAATCTCTAGAAACGGATGACTATTCAAGTTGCCAATTGGTGTGAATGTAGAGTAGTGTGACTATAAACACTCGCTCCTTTACTGTTGTGTGTGTGTGTGTGTGTGTGTGTGTGTGTGTGTGTGTGTGTGTGTGTGTGTGTGTGTGTGTGTGTGTGTGTGTGTGTGTGTGTGTGTGCGTTTGCATGCGCATTCGTTTGTGAGGATAGTATAGTGTGTATGTTTTATGCTTTCGCGTTCGTTGGTGAGGATAGTAAATAGGTGTGTGTTTTATGCATTCTAGTCTGTTGGTGAGGATAGTAAATAGGTGTGTGTTTTATGCATTCTCGTTCGTTGGTGAGGATAGTAAATAGGTGTGTGTTTTATCCATTCTCGTTCGTTGGTGTGGATAGTAAATAGGTGTATGTTTTATGATTTCTCTTTCGTTGGTGAGGATAGTATATAACATGTGAAGTGAGTGTAAGGGATGTTTTCGTTCATGTCCATGCCTGACGTATATAACGCAGAACGCTAGTCAGTCTGGCTACCCACGTTGACTAGTCAACACCTATCAAGATGGAAGTATTTAACCAATTAAAAGACAGTTGGTATTGGATGATGGATGGATCATACATACTGGATAGGCTTGAAAAGGAATGGAGGTTCCCAGGCAGCCAAGACTTGATGACCAGACTGAAAGTAGCCAGTTTTGAATTACAAGGGATGATAGTGGAGGAAGCGGAGAAGTTGAGAGGCTTCATATAACTTAAATATGGTAAGAGTGGGAACTTTGAAACAAGTGAGTGATATTGTTATAGAAGTCAAATGTTATTTGGAAGACATATTCCATTTAACCGAGTGGCCTTCTCTCAAAAAAGGCTTAGACGGATTAAAGAAAGGGGAAGAGATTATGAAAAAGGTAATGGGAGAAGAGGTGAAGAAAATCAAGGAGATATGGATAAAAGAGAGAAAGGAGAAGGAAAGCCAAAAAAAGAAAGAGGACTTTGACAGACTGAATAAGAACTGGATGAAAATACAGCAAAAATTTAGAGCTATGGGACATCCAGACTGGATACCAGAAGAAGAAAAGAAAAAGACGAAGAAAGGAATCATTGGAAAATTAAGAAGCTGGTGGAAGAACTGGAGACAATAGAAGCAAAAAACCAAAGGCCCTTTTCAGGCCACTCCACTGTCTCGAAAAGATATTTATTTTCACGTTGCCTATCTATGTGTTATCTATGTGTTGTCTCTGTCTCTGTCTCTGTCTCTCTCTATTGTATTTGTCCCTCCCTAGAGTAGCTGCGCGTATTTAGGTCAGCCACTTGCTACATTGTTGCAAGTGACCAGTACCGTGACGTCATGCCACCTGTGCCATTGCTCTTGTCCCTATACAAAATTCCCATTGTCGCTATAGTGGCCCAGTGTGATTTTTTTGTCGCTATAAATCTTGTCGCCAAAGTGGACCGGGGGGTGGTGGTGTCTGTAATGTATTTTCCCTCTGTCGCTAAAGTGGCCCACTATACTACTCACCGCGTAGATGATATTATGTTCACCACATGCTACTGCATCCGCATGTTGGTACAATGTTTCCCATATACATCTGGCTCTGTCGAATGGTATAATTTTCATCATATGTTAATGGATCCGCCAGTTGATAAAATGTCAGCCGCATGCTACTGGATCCGATGCTTGACACAAAGCTCTCCAGATGCTACTGGATCCGCAGGGTGTAATAATGTTCATAACATGCTACTAGATCCGCATGTTGGAATAATGTTCCCCGCACACTATTCTATCCCTAGGTTGGAACAATGTTCACCAGATAATAATTAATCTGCACGTTGCTATAATGTTCACCACATGCTACTGCAACGGTAGGTTACTATAATGTTCACCACATGATAGTGGATCCACAGGCTGACATATTGTTCATCACATGCTACCGTATCCGCCGGTTGGTCTAATGTTCAGGCGCATGCTGCCGGATCTGCAGGGGTTGGAATTATTTTTCCATCACACTTTTGAAGGCATGCTTTTATAATGGAATGGTGTTTACTTTCATAAAGGCTCATATATCAGAAATTAGTTCTGCATGGAAGACTAATATATATTTCAGATATCAATGATTCTTTTCATATACTTTACACATTATTTCAAATATATATCTCCTTTATATTAAACTACCGTAGAATCACTGTACATCGAGGTGATATATATATATATATATATATATATATATATATATATATATATATATATATATATATATATATATATATATATATATATATATATATATATATATATATATATATATATATATATAGTATTTTAAAGGCGGTAATATCATCTCAGTGTTTTCTTTCCACCTGCGTTATTTCTTCAAAGTGATTATATTCCCCTTATCAAAAGAAATACATGCATTTAATGTATACAAAGTTTTACTACCACCGTTCCATTTTCTCACTGAAATCAATGCTGAAATTGATATATATTGCGAAAATATCATACTATTATATCCCAACATAAGGATGTTTCGACTTGCATTTCAACTGTTCTCGCGTTTTGGAAAAACCGCGAACATAATGGCATATACCACAAAGGCTAAAAACAGTGCATTCGTGATGGTGTCCGTGTTCCACTTACCTAGACTCAACTATGCCAAGCTTTTGTTGCTGTGAAATGAAATCTTCGACTTCCAGTACGTTCTGCAACCAGATGGTACGTAGATTTCCTATGTGTCCTTTTTCCTTGCGCATAGCGTGAAGCACTTCTCCTGTGTGTTACTGTTTAGACTCAGTGGATTATCAGCAAAAGACTACACATATTAATTATCCATTTATATTTAAAGGAATTTACATCTTGCTTTTTTTTAAATAAATCTAATCAACAAAATATAAAATGGGGGGAGGTATGTTTTATAATTCTACACAATCTAATTAATGAAATGATCAGCTGTTGTGTCATGTAAATCATGTGAGCGATGTAAAACCGACTTGGGCCTTTCGTGTTCTTTCCCATGCATCAAGCCAACTTAACTGTTTTCCCAGCGATTCTTGAAGTAACGAGAACTGTGTAGTTTTGGTCCACCGTCTATGTAGGTGTGCTAGCTCTTCAAGTGTCTTGCTGAAAGCATTTGTTCAGCTCGGATAACCTAATATATAGGTGTGGAGGAGCACATTCTTGCGCAATGCTGTTCACCTCCTGCACAACTTCGCGTACAAAGATTTAATACTTTTGTTCTATTGTTTAGATCAATGTGTGCAATTGCTTTGAAACTGCGGTCAACCTTGATGTATACCTCATATATTCGCCTATACGCTGAGTCCAGCTTCAAGCTGCACAGACGTCGGTAGAACTGTGTCTATGCAGTTTGTTAGGCGTAATCAGTACAACAAACAGAAATGAGAGAAGAGAGCTGAAAAAAGATTCTAAAAATGATCTATCAAATATCCACTGAGATACATAGTCCACGCCATTTTGGGAAAATGTTACAATTACGATCAACCCCCACCTCTTTTCCAAGTACTTTTGCTGCACCCCCTCCCTCCAGCAGCGGCCTTAAACTCATAATTCCATTTAATTTGTATCTATGTCGACATGGCCATAATTCCATTTCATTTGTATCTATATCGACATGGTCATAATTCCATTATATTTTAATCTCTATGGACTTGGTCCCAAATATATTTGTATCTCTTTAAATATGGCCACGATTCGATTTAATTTGTATCTATGTGGACATGGCCACAGTTTTATTTTACTTGTATGTAGACATAGCCATAACTTCATTTTATTTGTATCTATATAACCATATTAGTTGTAGCTATATACACATGGGCATTCTTCTTTTTTATTTGTATATATATGGACATGGCTTTAACTCCATTTTCTTTTGTATCTATGTGGATATGGTTCTTTGTATCTATGTGGATATGGTTATAGATCAATTTTATGTGGATATGGCCATAACTCCGTTTTATTTGTACTTAAGTGGATATGACTATAACTCAAATTTATTTGTATATATGTGGATATGGTTATAAATCCATTTTATTTGCATCTATGTGGATATGGCTATAAAGTAGTATTGATAGTTGATGATCCTCTCTCAGAGACCCCCCGGCCCCCCAAAACGTTGTATGTTAACATTTTTGTCAGCAAGCCTTTTTAGCTCAAAATGTTAACACATTTTCTGACAAAAAAATGTTAACATACAACGCTTTGGGGCCGAGGTGTCTCTGAGATAGGATGCACCAACTATCTCTACTACTATGTACTTATTAGTCAAAATGTTATATTAAACAAATGAAATATTATATATATATAATGTATCACTATAATGCAGTCCGACACGTTGGATTTGATCTAACAAATAGATTTTGTAAAAGATTTAATTCGATTAAAGCAGCGTCAGCATATACTGGTATAAAATCTAATATAATAAGCCATTGCATTAAAAATGTAGGCTATCATATATCGCCGAAACATGGGTCGGTGTGGTTATTCGCAGTTGAAAACGATATGAGAATTGCCGGCTGGGCAGATGATGTGATGACATTTATCGATAACATGGTTGATATATTATTTGATAATGATATTTCTAAAGCCATATGTAAACAAGGTTCCACTATCCAGGATCCCCTACCCCTTCAAAACTTTCTATAGTAACATTTTGTTAAAAATATTTTCACTTACCTCTGTTCACGTATAATCCTATAACAGAAATGACAACGAATAAAATTTTAACTGTGTTTTATATATAGTTATTTTGGGGAAATCTATTTTCAGTAGGCGTTTTAAGAAAAAACCATTGGAAATTTCTTATCTTTGATTTGGAGTGGGCGTTATATTTTAGGAAAATCTATTGCAAATTGACCTGATTTTGGCGTTATATTCTAAAAAATCCATTGGAAATTCCTTATCTTTGACCTTGATTTGGAGTGGGCGTTATATTTTAGGAAAATCTATTGCAAATTGACCTGATTTTGGCGTTATATTCCAAAAAATCCATTGGAAATCCCATATATTTAACCTGATTTTGACGTCATTTTAGGAAATTCCCCGTCTTTAACCTTGATTTAGTTATTATGGGAATTTTGTATGATCATATGACAGTATAGAAATTCCGTTTGGACACTATAAAAGCAGTTAGAATTTTCCTTTGTGACTACTACAGTATTACGTTGACGACGAAGGTAAGTGAATGTTGCTAAGAGACATTAATATAATCGATAAGTTTACAAATTCGCATGCTATATAATGCTGTCTAAAAATAACTCGAAACTAAGTACATGTCTTGTTTTGAGTTAGAATAATATATAGTTACGTTTTCAGCTGCAATTGTGATAGAACTTGGGTCTGTCTGTCCGTTTGTATGTTATGCATAACATTAACTTAGCACAACAAACACGACAACTGTTTGTCACTAGCTATGCTTGACAGAGTTGTCTCGCTTAATCATCTGATTGTCATAGCCAAAAATACAGTGTAAAAGCAACGTTAAAATCTAAATCACACATATATATGCTATGTTTGATTACTACAAAACTTAGCTGGAACAGAATTAAAACATAGATACAGTTATATTTCTAATCCTATGAAAAGTATATCTACATTTGCTATTAAGTATAACATATTTTCATAATTATATCACAGAAACTTAATTCTGCCAGATACCTTACGGCGACTTTCGAATAGCTCTTTCATTGCTAATTTGCTTAGAAGATATTTGCTACCTTTTGCAAAAACTTTTGATCTGTCCAAGTCGATATTAATTTTTGTATACTGACCTTGCCTTATTGGATCGTGTAAATTTTCATATTTTTGTGCAAGCTCGTCTCTTAAATTTTCGAGATACGGAAAATACTCGCTATCGTCTGTTCTAATAAGAGAAAGTTTTATTCTATAAAATTTACTAAAACAAATACCTGAAATTTCGTCATTAAGTTCAAATGATAACTGTTGGTTATTTACCATTATTTTTTTTATTTTGCTATTAACTCCATCGGCTAATGTTAAATTTTCAAACATTATTTCTAATGTTTAGACAATATTACTTAAATAATGTCCAAGCGAGAGAGTATTAAGTCCGTCTTTGCAATACCTTTTATCATCGAAATTACTTAGTCCACGTTTTATAATTGTATTCGTTTCAAGCTTATGATAGTTAGTCCTAATTATATTGGTTTTAATAAAACTGACGCTACTGTTAAGAGCAGCTTTGAAATCCTCAAAATGCATCATCTTTTTCACATATCCGCGAGGGATACCTTTAGCTTTTTTTGTCAGTTTATTGTCATCTAATATGACAGCGTACATTTTGCTTCTTAGTCCAACAAACTCTCTCACAGGCACAAATATAAACTCATCTTTCATTTTTCCAATAACTTTCTTGTTAGAATTATCATGAAATTCACTACAAGTTGGATAATCTGATAAATCGAACAAATCTTTATTATCGTAAATATCCTGATAGACATTATCACATTTTATATTATATACTAACGAGTCAGTATCAGTAAATAGCAACTCCGAATCTGGCCACATTTTTTGGTAAAATTATAATGAAAATCGTACATCAGCCACTTTGATATATCAAGTACAGCTGCACCAACATAGATTGGCTTATTTAACTTTAAATTTGTCTTTCGTCGTTGTATTGCGGCAAGATTTTCATTAAATATTTTCATACTAACAAAACCGTCATCGCTAACTAATTTATTTCTGCGATTAATGTCATTAACAATCTCAATCGAAACTCTCCGGCGTATATTTTCCATAGTCTTACCAAATACTGAGTTGTTCATTAACTTGAAAAAATTTTTCTCAAATTCGGTTTCAGCTACGGCACGACGTTTCGTATTTAAGTCAATATAATCCGCCATCCACCGCGACTGATTAAACTTTAACACGCGATGGACTTTTCTCAGAATTAGTCCAGCATCTACTGCTTGCTTTAGATTTTTGTAATGCATGACGTAATTTCTTTTATCTAACAAATTTGGAACTAGCTTGTTAACGATAGAACTTTTGCCGTTGTCATTGCTCGTTGTTCAGGCGATAATAAACTGTAATCAATCGTCATCGACTCTGCGCAAAACGGATAGTCGTTATGTAGATCATGTAACGAACTGGGATAGTCTAGATCAACTTCAACAAAGTATGAAATATCTTTCGGAAGATTTTTTTCAGTTTCTTTGAGAAATTGGTTTGGAGTTATCCAGTGAAACCCACCGCAAGGCATTGGCTGTGACATGGCCCACCCATACAAATTCACACAATCGAGATAAATAATGTAACTCGACGGAAGATTTTTATCATAACTTTTCAAATATTTATTATTAGCCGCTGCATATTTTTTTGTTATGACGCTAATTCCGCCTCTGATGCCTTTTTCAATAAAGTTAAACATATCAACATCTGTTAAGAGATCTAAAATCTATTTTGCTAGTTTTTAGTAGAGCGTCCCAAGACAGTCCCGGAGCAGAATAATACCAACAAGGGTCTAATCCGTAATTTGCATGACTAACCTGACGAAAATTCTCGAAAACATCTGCTAGCAATAATACATCAGTTTTTAGATATAAATCGTGATAATCGCCAAATGTTTTACAGGCAAATGTATTCCACATATCTTGTGCATATTTATACTCGTCGTCGCTGATATTTCCATTTTTGAGCTGCGAGTAAAATTTATCTTTGTCAGGTAGAGAAGTTTCATTAAATCTGCTCCAATCGTCAAGATACTCATAAGGAAAGATACCTTTTTTTGTCAGATCGACATAGTTTTCACCGAAGCAGCTGCGCAGATTATTGAAATTACTGCAGCCTTTAACGAGCTCGTCTAATGATGCTGCCATAAATTGCATGCTGTCGATAAAGCGTAATTTGCCGAGGGTCACCGACATATACTTTTCAAAATTATTTGGAATACATTTTATCACGTTATTCAATTTTAGTTTAGCTTTAATGTTTTTATCACCAAAAGCTTCTACAATGATATGACTGTCATAGCCACGAAAGTTATGTAAAACTACGGGAATAAAATCTGGAGCATGAAATTTCAAATTGCAACTGTTATGAGCTGCTCCGCGATATTGGCCGGTCAAATGACAGTGATTTCGCACCTTGGAGTCCCCCAGAGGTTGTTCGCAAATATGACAATTAACTGCCTCATCAAAGTCTAGTTGTTGTTTAGACGTTATTCTGATCGGAGCTGTTCTAAGTAATCTGTTAGAAATTGTATTAACTTCGTCTATTAAATTTTTTAGTAACCACACGGCAGGATTTTCACCTCTATATAACCTTATCGGAGACGAAAATTTATCGCTGGCGCAACAAACTACTTTATAAGCTACACCACAAGGAATATGCTGTTGTATTTTTCTAGTACTTGATTTGTTCGGATTATTTTCTGCTCCAGCCACGGGAACGAGTAGACACTCGAAATCGGCGTAAATAAGAAAAGGAATATTTAGTTTATGATTATAATTTTTTAAATTTTAATATTTTTTCTTTTTCGCTAGGCATAGTTATTTTTTGAACGTTAACGCAGTATTTGAGATGCTCTTGCAGTCTTTCATTGCTAGTAAAGCCGTGCAGACATCTATAACAGAAGTATTTCTTGTTTTTGTTTTTACTGTACTGTCCGCCAACTAATCCGTTATAGTTTTTTATCCAACAGTAATGTCCTTGAAAAAATAATAAATTTATTGTCTTTTGCGAAGCATTTTCTGAAATATATCTCGGGTAAACATTTTCTCGCTCGTCTAGTCCGAAAACATTTACTGAGATACCGTTTTGTTTTTCGAACTTTGGTATATGATTTTCTGCTACTGGAAAGTTGATGCCATCAAAATTGAGTTCGTCTTTGTGCGGAAAATACTTGTTGACGCGATCGGAATTTTGTTCTTTGGGAAACATCGCGGAAAGAATAGACCACTGGAAACATTTGTCATCGTTGTTTTTGACATTTATACAGCACTTTTTGTTTTTAATTTTTTGAGGAAGATCGACGTACAAATTACCGCGAAGTACGTTATATTTTGCTGTGTGAAATAAAACTGCTTTTATCATTTCAAATTTCCAACCTGACCCTGACGAAGTAAATTCTTCTAGTTTTTTGTTTATTTCTTGATGTATTTCATCGGCGACCATGGCAATGTTTGTTCCAGTTAATATCTTCCTCGATTTAGCTGTTAAATAAGGCTCTGAGATTTCGCTGTCAAAACTTTTTGTTTCAAAAATTACGTCAAGTACATCTTCGACTGCGTGCAACTTTGATAAAATCGTATGATATTGGACTATGAATTTGATACTTTTATGAGCCGCAAGTTCTCGAGATATAACAGGTTGTAAAAGATGATATAAATTTGTAGAGGTAAAATTAGCTAATATGGTCTGATCGTCGAGTTTGTAACTGTTATCATAGCCTGAAAATGCCGAAGCAATTTTTTCGGATTTGATGATGCTCTTTTTGGCAATGTCTCGCAATTTCAACATTATATGTAATAGTAATATTGTTTATTTAATTGAAATTTTTTAATTTTTTTAATTAGAGATATAAAAATTTTGTATATATATAATGACAGAAATCTTGAGATATCTACCACTAACAGCGGAAGAGCAAGAGATGTATCATGTTCACCATAAGTACAACTTATATGCTGGAAATGCATTAGGCTCTGTTATCGACATAGCAACTAAAAGAGCTATTGGCGTACCAATACCGATTGGTATGTTAATTTCAGTAAAGGGCGATAATGCAGAAAGAATCGAAATGTTTAGAAAAGATTTTATTTATACTTTGTTTGTCGGAGATATTCCAGGAGGACAGCGAGTATATCGAGCAAATGGCACAGTTGCAGATGATAATATCGAAAATTTAGGATTACAAAACGAATATCAACCTCACCCGATCTTTGACCTATACGAAGCAAATGATAAGGGAATTATTCGAAATATAAAAACAAAAAATGTTATTGGAAAGTTAAATAACAACGGTTATTTACACATAATAGTACGTGGAGCAAATACAGATTATATTAATTATAAAGCTCATCGTTTTGTTTATGAAGTTTTTAACGGCAGTATTCCTAATAGTTTAGTTATCGACCATATTAATAAAAATAAAACAGATAATCGTTTGGAAAATTTAGATTTGGTTACGTCAAAAGAAAATAATCGACGTGGAATTGGTGGTAGTAATAATTTTAAATATCCTGCTAAACAAACAATTTCAATTAATCTTGAAACTGGAGAGGAAATAAAATTTAAATCAATAACAGCTGCTGGAAAATATCATGAAATTAATCCACGTGTAGTAAAATTTGTCGCCGATGGCAGAACAAAATCAACAACGTCCATGATAACATTTGATCAGTTTAGTTTCAGATACGATAACTAATAATATTTTCCAACTCATTCCGAGAAAGACAATTATGACCAAATTCCATGATATCT
>JAECUM010068780.1:0-11356 GCA_016617855.1 Megalonaias nervosa
TTTTTTTTTTTTTTTGTGTGTGTGTTTTTTGAGCTTGTTCTCTATCTTTTTGGCGACATCATTTACTAACTTATCCATTAATTAGAAAAATCCTCTGCTTTGGTGGCTTTTCTTTGGACGAGTGTGTCTTTTCAGGAACAGACGTCGATGCTTGGCTAAGCGTTTTTTCGGATGACATGACTGTCTTTTTCGTTTTCCTTTTCCTTTTTGGGCAGAAGAACGACGATGGTGACGGTGTGCACTTCTTTGAGGGGACATCTTTGGGCGTTCAGGAGCACAAAAACACTGAACCTATCGTTTACCTCGGGTCATTTTTATACTGGAATGCGTCGCCACTGATTGTCGGCTCATCGTATCATTTTAATGGCATGCATCACACGTCGTGGAGGAGTTCGCAACGGACTCAATCGGGAGAGTTCTTGCTTGGACAAATCCAGTAAACTCTTTAACACACCCGATCTCTCTTTGCCTTTGATTTTGGGGGCAGGTACTTTGTGAGCAACGGCCACTGCCGCTAAAGAGGAAGAGGGTGTCACCACTGGAGGAAGAGTTTTTGTAGACGCTGATTTCCAATTTTTCATCAAATTAGTAAGGACACGTGGTAAATCGGGTTTGGCAGGTTTTACCAGCAACGGAGAAGTGGAAGTACCTGAGGCTACTGGAGACGCAGTCACCGATGCGGCAGGTCGTGGTTTGCGAATGTAAGGTTGCGTCCAGGCGGCAGTTCCTCTCTTGCGGGTAGAAGTTCTTTTCTGTAGACTTTTCATTTTCTTTTTCTGAGTCAGTGTCCTGGTCTTGACACTGCTGCTCTTTTTCCTTTTCTTCCGGGTACGTCAGGGAGTGGCTTTTATCTTGGGGACGACTTTAGGAGCATTGGGATCCCATTTTAAGAGGGACCTAATGATGACACCTCCTAGAGAACCGCTACCTCCAGGTTTCAAAATGATTTGCTTTTTGGTTTGAGTGTCAATACGAGGATCGGCCAGTTGCGCCAAGGCTACTTTGTTCTGTCAAAAAAAAACAACGTTTGGTTTGATGTGGAATGTGAATGATGCCTTGCAGTAATTGGCGTGCTGTCACCGTAAACCATCGTAAGACTTCTTTCAGACTAGCTTCTAAGACACGAGCACGTATTTGTAGATTGTTTTCGCGACTGATGCCGTACAAGGCATGAATCAATTTGACAGGAGGATGAGACTGAAGGGACGTCATTTTGACGATGTGTGAGACAGACCCAAAGTGACCGAGGTTTTTATAGACTTTTCTGGTTGTTGTTGTTAAGTCGACGACTGGGACGTATACACGACAGGCCCTCCGTCTTGGCACCAGTGGTGAAACAGATAGGTACGAAATCGCAAATAATCGGGGGTCGTGGGTTTTAAATCCACTAGTAAATAAGCGTGTGGGGTTTGAGTGGCATCCTCGTACGCATGAGTCAGCCAAGGCGTTCCTAACTGTTTGGCTAAGACTTGCACTTACGATTTATCTCTAGGACTTTTAAACAAGACCACGTAATGAGCATTGAGACTAATGGTGCGATGGGCTTTACTTTGTTGAAACAAATTTTGAGTGATGTAAATGACACTGGCATTACGATGATGCCCTTTGCGCGTAAACCACAGTTTAATTTCTTCTTCGTCTTCTCCTAACATATCGTTGAAGATGACCAGATGGGTTTGACTGGGGTCAGACACGATCCCGTCGTCTTCTGCAGGAATGCCTTCCACAAAGACGATGGAATCGCCATGACTTTGTCGCAGAAGGCTGTACGCCGATTGCCACTCTTTGTAACACCACATGATCCGTTGAGGTGGACGATCGATCAAATGATGTTTATCTTCGGTCAAACGTTTGACTAATTCGGTTTTGCCTGAACCGCTAGGTCCGGCAATGAGCATGTTAAAGGATGGCGAAGATACAAGGCCACCCAACTAGCACGATCTAAGTGTTTGTCGATGACTTTGAAAGTGGAGGAAGATGGAGCAGAGACAGTAGATGTAGCCATAGTACTGTAAGGAATGTCACTTTTGACACGAAGACAGGCAAGACAAGTGTTTTTATACTTTTTTCAGGACATGTTTATTGCCATCTTTAATTGTGAACAAGACGAAAGACAAAAATGCATAAAAGCCAAATGGTTAAGTACATGAATAAAAGGCACATCAAAACGATCATAGTGGAATATAAACAAGTCTCTGTATAACATTTTTGGTGATCAAGATATGGTATCGTAGGGATAGTGTGTAATGTTCTTAGAGTCTCTACACTGGGCACAGTCACACAGGGGTCCTCCCGGAATGGCCTTTCGGGGATGTTAATGACGGTCCTGTCCTGTCCTGAAGGGAGTGATTCTTCTTGTTCTGGTACTGTCAGTAACACAGGTTTAAAAGTTACTTTTTTCACTGAACGTTTTAAGTTTTTAGGATGACAAATCTTGAGCATAGTGTGCCACTTCTTTTGTCCAAGCCTCGAAACCCCAACATTTCCAGTCACGTACATCTTACCAGTGAGGGTGTAAATCACAAGCTACACACACATCATCGTACACATCATCAGTACCTAAAAGTTGACGAATCTTTCTTTCCTGTAGAGGTCGAGAAGTATCGAGATGAAAGCGCAAAAGCTGTTAACAGAATGGGTCTCTCGTGTACATTTAATGGGACCACTTTCATGTTTTGGGGGTATGTACTGTTCGTAAAGAGTCCACAAGGAATCGGCCGGTAAACGAAATCCTAGAAAGCAAGTCACTAAGACACACACCACACGTCGACTCCAATTCAATGGACACAGTTCTCGTAAAATGCGATGGTAATCCTCCACCGTTTGAATATTGTCATTGATTTCCTTCCACGGAATCTGTTGTATCACGAATGATAAAGGTCGTGGCATGGTAGCCCGTTTTAATACCCTCTTTGGTGTGAGGTAATAAGTGTACTTTTTGAACAGCATCAGTTTTATTTTAGTACCGCACCAAAAATGTTTAGTCACTAACTCACATATCACACGTCGTACAGAAGTTTCCTCTTGAACTATGTTTACATTGTGTAAACGATTTTGGTAATACTCTAACTCGTCTTTTGGAATTCGGTGTATTAGGATCACCTTGTAAGTAGAATGAGTGGCATTCAAAACTTTATGAATCTCACGTGATTCATCAATGTCTGACCACTGGAACACTTTCATCAGAATCAGTCCTCTTATAGCATTTAGGTACCAGTGGTTTAAACATTGGTGACGTAACGGATGCAATTGTTCTTTGCGTTTCACTTGTATTTTGACGAATTCTCGGTAAATGTGTTCTCTCAACTCCACAAGCAAACCACGAATGTTCTCTTGTAAAGTATCCATGACCATGTCAGTCAAACACTTCTCCTAGAGCGTTAGTGACGGATGTAGTGAGTAATTTCTGGCCACTGCCATTCCAGGAAACGGTCAAGAATGTCATTAAAATCTTCTAATGTAAATTGTCTAAAGCGGAATATTTGGATGAACACACACTTGATCCAGAGAAATCTGACTTGTTTGTTGACTTTTGTCAATTTCCTCTTCTGAATTTCTCGACATAAAAGTTCCTCAGTCACCAATTGAGATTTTGTTCTTACAACTTCCTGCCAAATTTCCTTGTAGATCTTCTCTTGCAATTCGTTTGGTAATCTTTGAATATTATTTTTAAATGGGGTTTAAGTACTTGTCTAGGTATTGTCCAACGTTTGACTCCAAGCCAAGCTGGATTCTTAAACGACATGGTATGTCACTTCAATGACGAGGTCCCACTAAAGGTAGGTAGTGACAATCCGGAGACAATCGAGCATGTTCCAGGTAAGCGGAATCTTTCTTCTCCCACTCGTGAAGTGACTCACCGCAACTGAAGCACTTGACTTTATCCCCTTCGCCCAAGTAGATAAATCCGGCTCTGGCTAATTCTTCGGGGGTAGGTCCTCCTAGATATTTTGGCCATTTTCCTCGGAAAGTTTGGAATCGACTTTCAAAGTCGCAGTATTCAGGTAACGAATATTTGTCTTTCATATTTTTATTTCGATGAGGGTACGGTGAAATCCGCAGGAGTTTCCTCAGTTTTGGATGACATCCGTAGGGTGGTAGACGCATGGTTTCATAATGATGACATCCACCATAAAAACCAGTAAAGTGAAAAGGTGTACGATGACGAGTGGCATCGCTTTCGCATCCGTCAGTTTTGACTCGCAGAGCATCACTTTCCATGGTAGGTATGGTAGTAGTAGTCATAGCAAAGTTCCTATGATGTGGTACTGAATCGCTGAGGTCACAGCGTACGTCATCCCTACCATTGCAAGGCACAGCATCGCATTCCATTTGAGAATCACCGAACTTGAATTGTGAATGTCTGAACTCCATTTGTGCTTCTCTGAAAGGATTCGTCTTTCTCGCTTGGTGTTGGTCGTTACAATAAACTATTGATCTTGGACGTTGTCCCTTTTTATACTAGTCGTAATGAACTCTCGAGCTTGTACATCGTTCCTCTTTTATGACTAGTTTTGGAAGTCTTCCTTTTTTATTCTTGGACAACGGTACTGCTTTCTCTAAGGTACCGTCATACCTGAACCGTAGTGTGATTGGTGGAAAGGCCATAGAAAGGTAAGGACAGTGCGGAGCCCATCAAGTATGTTCCAGAATAGTTGAATCTTTATAGATACATCGATCCATATGCAACCTCAGACTACAACTGAAACACTGTACTTCATATCCCAATCCAGTCTCAGGTTCCAAGCAGAAAAATCCTGTTCTAGCTAAAACATTTGCAGTAGGTTATCCTTTCCTATCCGTGGGCCATTTTTGAAACGTTTCCAATTACAATAGTCAGGCAAGAAGACAGGAAAATGGAATGGTTTGAAATTGGAGTTTGCAGCGGGTCTCTCTCTCTCAAGTATTGCTGTATCGAAGTCATCCTTCTTGTTTGTGGCTATCGTCTTGGAACCATTTTTTATACCAGCGTGTCCGTAAGGTAAAGTGAAGTGATTGGGAAGCCAAATTCTCTTTTGGTACACGATCTGATACATTTTTTCCAAGGGTCGACTAACGATTTGGTGTGTGGGTAAAAGTACAATCTTGTGAGGTTCGTATGTGGTCACTTTAAAGTTTCCATCCTCTCCAGACTGCAAGGCTTCTTTGAAGACGCCAAGGTTCACCACTTGACTCGTGCGATAATAGAGAGTCAATCCTTTCACTTTACACTCGGTGTGCACTTCTCCTTGTGGGTTCCAGTATTCGTAGCCGTAATGTTTGGGACCGCCACTAGCAAAACTTAGAATCTTGTCGTTGGGGTGCTCGTCCGTCCACGCTCCTAAACGGTCTCCTTCGATGTCAGCGTGACTTTGACCCAGGCAATCTATGTAAATGCAACTGTCCGTGTCAAAGTACAGTACACGATCTCCTAACAGTTCTAAAGCCTCGTACAATTTTAAGCGAGCATGGGCTGTCACGTAAGCCGCAATGACGACTTCTATAACTGCATTGGCATCTGTTTTTCCTCTTTATCTTTCTGAAGTTCAAGCTTTCTTAACTCTAATTCCATCTTGTATTTTAATTTTACTCCCTTTACTTTTATGTTAGAGTCTGATACAGACTTACTGATCAACACCAAAGCACTTTTATTCAAAACATTCTTTTCCACCAAATATTGGACCAAAACATTTTTTATTTCTTGCTTCGTTAAAGAAGCTTTTGCCTCAGAAAGATCATATTTTCTGGCAAGCTGAAGCAATTCATCCTTTTTTCAAAACAGTCTAACTGCTCCTGAGTAGGATTTAAAATAAAGATCTCCACTTTTGATGATAACGTAAAAATCTTGTTGATTTCACTAAAGATTTCTCAAATGTGAAATAATGCTTGGGATTTAAAAAATTCCGAAACTAGGGGAATTTAAATTTTCAAAAACAAAGTTTTCTGAAATATTTTAGCCAAACTTCATATCCCGGACGATCCCCAAATTTTCTGTTACTAGTCTATGCTCTTAAAATAAGTAACAGAAAAGAGTGAAGGCAACAAGCTTTGTAAAATTTAACAAGTAATTTATTTGCCTAGAAAACCAAGTGAAATTGAGAAAAGAAGAACTTAGGGTAGTGCGAATTAAGTAAAAAAATAATCCAAAATTAAAGTCACAAGTCCTAGTAATAAAAAGCCCTGAATGAAACTCAGTTCAAATCCCAAAGAGATTTAAAATTGAAGGCGATGAGGTGTCTCTTATAGCCTGCGTCGTACTAATGTGTCAACAGTCTCTTGTTGAATCACATAAATATTATTCCAGGTTTGAATTCAGTATAAACTCCAGTGAATGTCTTTATCAAGAATTTTGTCAGAGCACTTTTGTATTTCCAGAGAAAATAATCACTTGAATTCAATAATTTCAAGAAAATAAAATTCAGCCCAAACTGGACACAACATAATGCAACTTAAAGTGCCAGATGTTAAAGTACGACTGGTAAAATTCTGACAGTCACAAGATAATATAGTTCTCTGTTTGACCTCAGGTCACAAATTAGCATTGTCTAAAAACAACCATTACCTAATGGAAAATAACTTTTTAACATGATTTAATGAGCTTTGTTTATTTCAAACATAATACCCTATAAAATTCACTTTGGAATCCCCAAAACCCTGACCCGAATCAACGTGTACCTGAATAATAATTTGGTCAATGAACTCATACCCACAGAAGATAATGATATTAGTTTTGTTTACATCAATGAAATAATTTTTTTTTTTATAAAAGTCAATTAGGTCAAGCAGAACTGAACTCAGTTTTGGACAAGGTCAAGTCCATTAAACAATGTTACATCACAATAACATGTAATGAAATAAAAAAAACATTTAAAACTAACAAACAAACAATTAAATTAAATATACATAACAGAAACACGTCACCGTTCAAACCAGCACGATACTAGTTATAATACGATCATGTCTTCAGATTGTGTACGATGTCGTGCCAAAACACGTACCAGAAATCGAACTCGAGTTCAGACACGAAATGGACGAACAGCGATTACTGTCACTTGTGTTCGATATGAAACAAAGAAATGTACGTTTACTAGTAAAGATGCTAACGGTTTCTTAAAATAAAAGTCACTGTCGTTGGTGATATCGCGGCTGCATTAACAAAGTTAGAAAGGACACCATGGAGTAAATATCCAGGCGAGAAGCATATCCATGGATACAGTTACTGTGGACCTGGCACGCGCCTGGATCTACGACTCGATTCTAAAAACCATCCAAGGCCCGGTCAAGCTCCTATCTATCGCGTTGATGCCGTTTGGTACTGACATGATCTTGCATACCAAGCATCAAAAGATATTCGTGGATGTCAACGTACCGACGTGAATCTGATCCAAGACTTGAATGCGATCCACTAGGCTCTGCTTCCTATGGCACTCATTAAAACTATAATTATACCGATGTAAACACATAATGAATGGACACAAAGAACCGAACATTATCTTAAATATACTACAGTCTACGTGGGTATTGGACGGGTCACTGATGGGATTGCTAGGCATGGTTGGCCAAACAAAGGAAAGATTTATCACGTGACTACCAAACTAAAAGGGACAGCTGTACCACTTTCCTACGCAGACTGCATGTTTAAATGAGAGGTCATACAGACTATGGTAGGAAATAGCATCTTTTTCCGCGGACGAAAACCTTCAGGTGACATGATTCTGACTTGCTTAAAAAACAAACATTTAAATTGCAAAATTTCTTGAAAATGCTACCATGTGTGGCATACTGTGGACGATTTATATCATAAGAACCTTACCATGTACATATGATCGTAGTTTGTATGCCAAATTTCTAGCCTCCTCTGTATTGCCGCCCGTTTGAGAATCGTATTGGCGAATCATGTTTCTGATGTACACCAGCAAACTCATACAAAGTAAAGGATTACAGACCTCAATATGTAAATCGTTAGCTTCACGATGTGAGAAACAAATATTCATCTGCCACAAAAATTATGAATTTTGGTGAAATGTTTTGGTGAAACAAAAACATATGCATTTAATGAATTGCTTGGTGAAACAACTATTCCATTGGATATTCTATCTCGACAACTATGTTGTGACCTAATCCAAAATCCTAGCTGAGGAAACAGAGAAAATAAAATAGGTTATTGCAACATTAGCAGTGGGTAACCGAGGTGACTAATAATCCAAATATAAATACACCCGTGTCATGTAAAGAACTGAAACGTATGTCCCTTTTGACATATTTTTGCCCACTGTAAGTAGGAAGAATGTACCTGTAAGATTCATGGCTGTGCATGAATCAGTGACAGAGAAACTGAGCTAAATGCAAAAACCTAATGTACTCACTGGAGCAATGAAAGTAGGTCATTGTAACCTACTCATTCCCGTGGTGAGTAGCACCCTTCAAGATGCATACAAACATTAAGTTTCATGACTGCACATAAGCGGTGCAAGACATCCCAGCTAAATACGAAAAAAGATAATTATATAATTTCTGCATCATGGAAAATAGGTCACTCTAAGTGCCGGATTATCCAATAGGCAGAGTAGGCACAGGCCTATGGGCCCCACGCCTTTTAGGGGCCCCTCGACAACGGATCAAAATAATATTGAATTGATTTGATCTTGAAAGTATTAGGAGATAATTTGCGGGGACGAGATTTCGACTGCCTAGGGGCTTCCACAGGGTTTAATCCGGCACTGGTCACTATGAGATATATGTCCATGGTGAAGAGTACCCTGCATGTGCCCATACAGCTTCACGTTCCATGACTGTGTCAGAGAAACTGAGCTAAATGGAAAAACCACTGCAACCAACATTTGCATACCGTACCACAACGAAGCTTTTCAGTAGCCTCAAGCAGTACTTGTAAACATTAATTAATATGTAGAAAATAAATTCATACAAAAGTGATATTGGTAAAGAAATGTTGATCCCATCTTAAACTATATTTTTAACTTTTCTATTTTCCCACTTTTGTTAAACTTGTAATCAGGTCTTTATATATATATATATATATATATATATATATATATATATATATATATATATATATATATATATATATATAGCACTTGCTATCCATTAAAGAGTGCCAGAACAGAGTGAATAACAACACGATTTGTACACAACAATTATTTCCCTAGAATACAAAGTGACAATTTAAAATGGACTTACGGTATTTTGAATTAAGTCCCAAATAGTCCTAAAAGCTCTATCACAAGCCCAAAAGTATAGAGTATTCTGAATGAATTCCATTGGCGTTCCGAATGAATTCCAATTTTGAATATGCGCATGTGTCAATAACCTGGAATGTGCTAATGTGCCAACCGGCTTGATTTCTCACACTAATATAATACATGTCCCTGAACGAATCCATAACAATTCCAAAAGAGTGTCTTAGTCCAAAATCTTTTAGCAATTTGTAAAAAGTAAATAATTCAGCTAAATTTAATCCTCTCAACTGAACAGGGCTAAAAGACTTGCTCCTCAAGACAGATATTAAGATTAAATCCCAAGTAGTCCTGAAAGTTCTACAAGACTAAATGTGTAGAGCTGAAATTTAATTCCCGTGGTATTCCAAATAAATTCCTATATTTTAATGTGTTAATGTGCCTGTAGTCTCGAATGTGCTAATGTGCCAATGGACTGGAGTGTGGCGATGTGCTAACAGTCTTTTGATGTACCACAGATATATAATCCAAAATGTCCTTGCTGAATTAATTTAATTAAAAAATGTTTTAGTCCAAGAAGATCATTGTGCACTTTTTAATTCCAGTTAATAATATTCTAAATAAATAAATCCACCCAAATGAAAAACTGAACAATAACACTGATTCTTCGTCGGATGTTAAGCCAGGAGTTAAAAAATCCTAATGTACCATCAATTCACAATACTATAAGTTATCCATTAATTTTCACATAGTAACTTAAATTATTTGTTAATTTTACTAAACTCGTTGGTTTCGCTTGTTTTTGTTACTTAGTTTAAAACCTTTGAGATGCAATAGTGAAAGTCATAATATCCTTTCCTTCCATCCCAGAATGTCAACAAGTGGTTTTGGTTCGTAAACATGTCAGCCGAATTCACGAAGTGATATACAAGTCCGAAATAGTCAGTAACTAGCCCAAATTACTCAGAACTCGGGGTTACGTTAATCAAATGTGGAACCCGAAACTGTGGCCGATCTCAGCCTTTAATATATTATTACTACATTACTGTATTCAGTACAATCCCATGGATACATTCACAAGATAACCCTTGTCTTATCTTTATTTAATCTAATCCCATGGATACATTCACAAGATGGCCCATATTTAATCTTTATTTATTATAACCCATGGATACATTCACAAGATGGCCCATATTTAATGTTTATGTTATCTAATCCCATGGATATATTCGCAAGACATCTTATATTTAATCTCCAGCATAGAACTACGACATAAGCTTCAGTCACGTTATCAAGAGTCTCATTAGTATCTTGTAAATAATTAAGGACAAGGACGGATGGCTGTCAGCATCGCTTCCTACTGTACAGTTATACTGGGAAATAATTATACGTTATATAGTTTTGCTTCACAATTCGAGCAGGATAAATCCAACGGGTAGGCTTCACATTTACATTTCGCGCTATGCATTCGACAATTTCACTGTATTTTATTACAAAATGCCACCGTAAAATTGAAGCATCCCACGAAACAGAGAAAGTAGAATGAACGTTTGCTCTGAATGGATCACCTCCTGGCATTGGTCACGTTAATATTTTATACGCCTGACTGTCATTTAGCAAACTTTGTGGACGGCTTTGACTTTGGGTGATGAAGAATCCTATCGGTTTGGGGTCAACTGGCTCGCACTTGTGTTCTGTAGAACACTAATTTAGGTTTCAGGTTCAAATGATCAAACATCAATGTCACTGTGAGTGAAAGAAGATCAATGGTAAACACAGTCTAGTTGTCCAGTATCTACAGTTACCCAAGTCGTGTGGATGGCTTGCACTTGTGATAATGGGATAAGTTAGAACACTATAGATTTTGAGGCTACAAGATCAAATGTCAGTAGCACTGAACGAAAGAAGAAAAATGAGTTTCGGACAATAACGTTATTTCTACATCACGTGTCTGGACCAGCCTTTTATGGTGGATTGTAGATGGAGTAAAAAATAAACCTATCGATTTGGGGGTCGAAAGGTCAATGGTTCAGGTCACTTTGATTGAAAGACGAAAGTAGATTCTGCACAGAAAGCTATCTACACAGATGATAATAAACATAGCTGGCGTATAATGTGTTGTTCACGGTACTCTTGTTGGGTACATTTTAGATAAGCGAGTGAAGGGGAATCTCGTGCAGTCC
>JAECUM010068781.1:0-24599 GCA_016617855.1 Megalonaias nervosa
TAATAATGTGAAAATATTACGCAAGATAAACGACGTTTAGAGTTCATGTTCATTACACGGTGTTAGTGGCTGCTCAAATCAGTAACAGCATAGTCTGACCCTATCACCGTGCAAGGCAGCTGTTAGAACCATTTTTATAAATCTTTGGTATGACTCGGCAGGGGTTCGAACCCGCTACCCCTCGCATCCGAGGCGGACGCTCTAACCACGAAGCCACAAGCGCGGTCGAACAAAAAGGTAACGCTTTAAAAAAAGTTATATTCGACCTCATGTTGACTACTGCTATATCGTTTGTGGTAATGCTTTTAAACCGAATGTACTAAGTTGTTTTCATGGGGGGGGGGGAGGGAGAAGAGAAAAAGGATTATATTGAATAAGGGCCATTTTCTGTCCCCTCTCCAGATGTCCTCATATGATGTATACTGTACACATGAGGTGTTTAACATTTATTTCTGACATCAGTTTTGTGTTCACGTGTCCGTTGCCATGGTTACAGGGTGTCAAAACACTGTCAAGAAAGACATGAAAAGTTGCCATCTTTTCCATTTACTTCTCATATATACTGCTTTACCATGAGCTATTCACTGTTTCAAATTTGCAATATGTATTTTTATTATTTTAGGGGTCATAAAGCTCTATAAAATAAAGTTTAGTTCTAAAACTATTCCAAAATGGTCCGTCATAGACAAAAATAGAATATCGAACTTGCACGTCAGCTAAAAACTGTTTCTAAAATACGTTGACAAAAAGGTATTTAATCATAAAATAGACAAACTGTTCCTCAATAAAATATTGTTTAATATTATTGAATGATGTTTAATATTATTAAATTATTTAAATGATTGTTTGATATTATTGAATATGACTGTAAAGGAGGCGTTAACAGGGGCCTGTACGTTCGCTTCTTCGCCGAATACATGGGTTTGTTACATTCACTGGAAATGACAAATGTACTTTATGTATTTATATACTTTTATCCTTATATTTTCATGGCTATAACACACACACACACACACACACACACACACACACACACACACACACTGCTGTGTTTCTATCTTTAGAAGAAAAAAATAGTCTTCCACACCCCTTGAGGTAACCTAGTGTCAAACTATAATCTATTTATAAACTATGTATTCATCCGTAAAGATATAATATGGACATTAATAAGAAGTAAAACACTATTGGTTGAGCACTTTTAATGAACTTCTGAAAATTGTGAAATATGTTTTAGAAGTAATGGCATTGGAGAATACAGGCATAGGGTAGCCGCTTACTAGCCGGCCTAGCAAACTTTAAGGACCTTTCATCGAGATATACCTGCATGAAATCGATAGGAATATGATTTATTTTCTCAGAAATAGCGAGTGTAGCATTCGTTATATCTTTAATCCGCTGACAGACGAGATGCAACTATTGCGTTGATGAAATTTGACCTGGAGCTCGCCATTTGCATTCCAAGTCATATGACTACGCAAATCTCGCGACCTACATGTCAATGACCTCAGAGTTCAAATAGTCACGTGATATCAACAATTATTGTTGCTGTAGGAAAACAAATCGAACATATAAATGAAAGTCAGGTAAAATTTATAGAAAAATAAAAGAACATAAACTTCTAAAAATATTTATTCAGGAAACAACGACGAGAAATCTGTAAATGTTGCAGCAACTTGGAAAAAAACAGATTCAACTAGCAGAGAGCACAGGTCAACGCGGTGGTCACGTGATACCAACAAAATACATCGCTGACACGTGCTTAGTACTTGATGAATCTGGTTTACTCCACCTTGCTGCGATACGAACAGGTTTCTAGTCGTTGTTCTCAGAATAAATATGTTGAGAATTAAGTGTACATTATATTTATGTACAAGTATTACGTGACTTTTAATTAATATTTTCGACTTCTATGTACAACTTTCTAAATGGTTTATTGTTGATATCACGTGACTATTGGACCTCTGATGTCACTGACATGTAGGTTGCGAGATTTGTGTAGTCATGTGACTTGGAATGCAAATGGCGAGCTCCAGGTCAAATTTCATCAACACTATAGTTGCATCTCGTCTGTCAGCGGATTAAAGATGTAACGAATGCTACACTCGCTATTTCTGAGAAAATAAATCATATTCCTATCGATTTCATGCAGGTATATCTCGATGAAAGGTCCTTAAAGTTTGCTAGGCCGGCTAGTAAGCGGCTACCCTACGCCGACACCAAATGGTGTCGACGAATTCCAGCTTTTCGATAGGCAATGGACTCTGACCCTACATCCCAATATAAATGTCCAAATATCAAAAATGGGGTGGCAAGGGTCAGAGGAAACCCGGACTAATGTAGGCCTATATTCAATTCTTTGTGACTTAAAATTGGGGCCCTCGATGGGGGCTATGAAGAAATTCAAAAATGTATATAAAAATTTTAACGAATAAGATAACGTTATATGAATGTGTTCACATATACCATTAAAGTTAAGCTAGTCACATTATTACATTGACTACTATAATTTGGCAGAGGTTTCGAAGGCAAATTTTGTGCATCAATATTTTCAGTACTGTATACTATACATGTAGGCCGACATGCTTGTCCTCATTCCTACGCAAAAATCATGCGAATATCTCGCCGTAAGGCTTTCTATATAACCGGAGGTTCAGAGAAGTGTTAAAATGACGATCTATGCAAGCATGAGACGACGAAGCATCTGATAAAAGAAATGCACTCACAAAACACTTATTACCTAACGGTAGCAGTTAACCAAAACTAATAACAAATCCTCATGATAGTAACGTCCCCACTCATCCACCCACAATATGACCCAGAGGTGATACACTCCTGCCGTCCGTACAGTTGAGTAGCTACGATATCGTAGCCTCAACTTGATTTGTTGTCCACGAGGTAGGAGTAGTGGTACTAATATTAGTACTATACAGTTGAGATGAGGAACTGTAATTGCCTTTTTTGGTGTATTTAACCTTGGACCCCGCTTAGATTCACTGGAAGGTGACCAGGCAGAACTTGCAATGACTGCACAGTCATCAGAGAGAATACAAAGCATGAAAAATAAACTATTCAGGCCAGCATGGACATAAAAAGTCATATTAGTAACGAGTATGTCTTAAAAATACACCTTTTTGTATTCATTTGAATGTACATCGCCCGATTACCCATTAAGCATACTAATCACGTGCTTAGGGCACCATAAAAAAATAATTATTTGCTGATGATAAAATTGAATGAATTATATAATGATCATTTCGATCTGCATGTACGAGTATTTTGATTTGGAATGGCGGCAGCATTGGTATTTTACAACCTTTTTTAGCTTCTGATATTTTTTTTTTTAAATTTCACATTTAGTAGAGGGGGTGGGGTGCTATAATATTTTCAGTGATGAGGACCCTGGAAGGCTTTAATCTGGCAATTGTTATGTATTATCATTCTCTTTTCCTTAATGTCACACGAATAAGATGACGTAATAATGGAAACATTCATGATACGATTGACAATTCAAATTATACAAAAATATCATTTGTCTTAACATAAAAGGAGCCAGATGAATACTGATGAAAGTAGTGGTCAGAGTGTAGAAAAACAACTCATTTGATTCCCCATTGTCATATTCATATTCTGGAATAGATGATGCATCCTTAAGATGACTAATTAGTGATGTTTTCTTTGTCAACTCATCATTTACCCATCTTTTGCAGCCAGGAAACCATAGGAAGCTAGATACATGGGCACAACACCCAACAACCTGAGCACCAACCTTGCAGGTACAATACCATCATTTGATGGAGTCCATGGAATATTTCAGCTTGTATTAGATCCACAGCGAATGAATTTTATTTTTGGAGTGGCGAGACAGGATTTTCACATGTAACAGACCTGGAAAATCCATGCATGCCATAACCTCATAGTGCCCCTCCTCTGTGAGATGTTCAGTTGTATACTTTGGAGCCTGTTTGACTTGATAAATGCCCATAGTGATGTCACACAGGTAATCAACTGATATCCTGGGGAATCCATTCAGTTTCCAAGTGGATGCATCCATCTTGAAGTACAATTGTTTGCTTATTCAGCAAGTTATTCTCTTGAACCAGGATTTAAACCTTATTCAGTTACAGGAATTGATTCAATTTCAAGCCAAAAAAGGTGGAAATAGTCATCATCGGATAAGGTAGAAGGAACATCAAAGTTAAGATATGACTTTGTTTTAATTAGTTTCTTCACATTTTGTACAAGTGATTTAATATCTGTACTTGAAAAGTTTTCATCAAGCTCTTTTGTTGCAGTGATAGATCGCAGGGATTCGTTAGTGAAGTAGATTTCCAAATGGAATTAGTATCTTTAATAGAAGTAATAGTAGTCATAGTAGTGGTACTTATACTCAAGCATGATGTCCTTTAGAATAAAAGATTTTCATCTGTAATTGTTATTATATTTATGATTTTCTGTTGTTATAATCAGTAAGTGTATACAGTTATGTTATCATTTAATAAAATAAAGAAAATATGCCACTGCAATAAATATGCAGTATTTAGATAAATAGATTGAACAAACTTGTTTTGTTTATTTTTATTTTTGGAGGTTAGGGGGTAGGAATAATGCCATATCTTTTTCAATTAACGAACCATAAATCAATTCTCTTACTTTAGCTTCCTTCCTGACCTTTGCAACATGTTTCCCACTGTTTGTAAACAAAATGTGTAATTTCTGATTTCAGTAATTTCTAGAAAAATCATTGATTTAGTAGGCAAGTAAAAATTTGTCAGTCCAAAACCAGTTTTTCTTGATTTGGAGGAGTGATTAGGAAAATGTGATAAAACATTAAGTTTTTAAAAAATTTAGAATAAACAAACACGCATAAAAACATTATAATATATAACTGTGGAATAATAATCACTTCACAACACTGGTTCCACCACAATCATTTTCTGATGCAAAGATATTTGGCCACTCTCCTGTAGTATCCTTTCAGACAAATATTATACCCACAAAAATTATTACACTTTAGAAACATTAAAATGATTTGCAAATGATTGAGGCTCATATAATGTCTGTTTTTTTTTTGCATAGAAGTTATGCAAATAATAGTTTCAATTAAAAGATCATAAATCAGTTCAGTTACTTGGCTTCCATCGCAACTGTAGACAAGGTTCCCACTGTATGGAAATTATTTCTAATTTCAGTAATTGTTAGAAACATCACTGATGTAGTAAGCAAGTTCAAAATGTTTGTCAGTCTAAAACCGATTTTTCTTCATGTGGATGAGTGCACCGGAAATTGACACAAATTCAGTATGTAAATATTGAATATAAATAAACTTGTATGAAAGTTATAATATCTAATTATGGAAGAATAACCGCTTCACAACACTGGTTCCAATACCATTATTTTATGATGCAGACATGATTGGCAACCCTTGTATAGTTCCAATTTAGATGAAAAGCATATTGATAAAAAATGTTACCTTGCACGACATAAAAATAAAATGGTTTTCAAATGCGCATTATTTTTGTTGGTTTTGAAAACCGAGCAGTTACTAATTTTATTTCAAACCTGTAAATTGACAGCTGTTAATATTATGGATATTAGTTCTTAAAAAGAAAGAAGAAAAAAGAAAGAAAAAAAATTTGGGGGATTCGAATTTGGTGCGACAATTAGGCACACTTATGCTATACCATTTTAGCTATTGAAGCTTGTTGTATTTGTTGATCATGCAGATGACACATTTCTTCCAAGCAGATTTATATAACTGCAGACCATCCTTTGTTGTTTGCCCAGTTAATGCTTTAATTTAAAAAAAATTAATATTGCTACTATATGATGAAAGACCCAGTGAACAAAATTTAATGAAAAGCTACGCTGGTTGTAACTGTTATTTCCATCTGGAAATTGACAGATTCATTTTAAAGATTACGTGTACGGAATTACACTATAATAGTGAGTGAATTAAACGTAGCAAACGGTATTGTGATGGAAATGAAGAAAAACCCCTGTTATTTATGTATAAAATAAATAATATATATGTACTTATCCTATTATTTACAGCATGCTTTTGCAAAAAACTGGCAACTAACACTACAATTCCATTTAATGTTTACTCCACGTAGTCTTTGTTTACATATAGTTCCAAAAATGCCCCTTCAGCGCCTCTCCAAAAATCGTGTTCCCAAGGCAATTTAGAAAGAATGAAGAAAGAGATAAATGAATGGATAACATTGTTTTTAAAATATCTGAATAGGTACTATTCCCGGAATTTTTTTAAATATAATAATGAAGGAAATAATATAGCGCACTATAGAAATGCTGGTCTAATTGCTCACGCGTAGAGATACGTAAGCTGCTATCGTGCAACAGGGAAAATAACTACAGTGATACGTAGACAGCAAAATTCACGAATTTTTTTTTAATGTTTAGTGATTAGCGCAAACGTGCTCACATAAGTTAATATGAGAACCCAAAAATTTTCCTAAAAATTAATCAATCGGTGTAGGGGGGCCCCGAGTGGCCGAGTGGTCTAAAGCGCTGACCGTTACGGATCACTGCCATCTCACCTCTGTCTGGGTAAGTTCGAGTCCAGGCTCGGCTAACGTGGGTACGTGAGAAAGCCTGCCAGTAGCTTCTCGTGGGTCGGTGGTTCTTCCCGGGATTTTCCAGGGTTCTTCCTCCACCATTAATACTGGCCGCCATGTATAGCCTATCGTGTGCTGAAAAATGGCGTTAAACCCTATAACAATAACAACAACATCAATCGGTGTAAATACCTTGTTCGAGCAAACCTGCGCTTGGATCTTATTTCTAGTTTCAAGTTGCTCAAATGCAGCATTTTCACTTAAATTTCCCATACCAGCCGATGTTCAAAGGTCTTGTTTAGGTATGAAAAAGAAATTTATATGCATATTTAATGCAGAATGGGTGATTTATACATTGAATAATACAATGAGGCAGAGAGTTGTGATATTAACAAGAATTTTTTCCCATAAAAACGGAGGCAAAAACTGGCCATTATTCAATATAGTCACGCAAGTTTTTGTTCGCAATACCTTATGTGCCGTAATCCATATCATGATGCTTTTTTGTCCATAATAATCAGTAATCAATTTTTTTGGATAACACTGGAATATGCCTAGAGTATGTGTTACTTGTATTTGCGTCTCCGTTTATAGCTTCATTAGATTTTATGATTTCTTGATTATGGGGAGTAGTTGTTATGAAGATATTTCTCAAACCGAGTAAATAGCCATTTTATAGGAACAAAGGCCATAGCGTACAGCATTCACGAGACTTTATGACAGCATGGATTAGTTTCGAAAAAGGGACTCTCCCCAATTTATTAACAATGGAAGTTATTTTGATATTTCTAGATATATGTGTTTAGTAATATGAGACAGGAATAATTCCTTTTCTTGGGTGTTTGGGTCGGTTTTATATTGTATGGAGTGAACTACTAATATTAGGCTTTGAAAAGCTTGCTGGTGAATCATGCAGATGCGAAAAAAGAAAAACCATGCAAGTGTGAAATTGTTATATGGACTATCAAAGGCAGACTCAGACAGACGTTGTTTGATTCGCTTGGTTGTGAGACTCATTTCCTTTAACAATACTTTGTTTCCCATATGCATTTGATGTTTTTGATTTTACATAAACAAATAAGTGAGGGCTACAAGGAAGATTATTTTTATGCACTAATTATGTCATCCTCATAAATTATTATTATTATTATTATTATTATTATTATTATTATTATTACCATTAACTAGTAAAATAGTGAATTAAACTGAACATAATGAAGTTATTCTTGTGTACGCTGCCACGATTTGCACTCTTTGATATCGCAGATCAGCGCCAAAGAAAGCAACTAGTCATTTAGAGTACTAAAGACCTTTTCTAATCCATTAATACTTTATTCAATGATTTACGTTGCACAATACGCGCACTCTCTTGCTCTTTTCTAATCCAACCCCGACTTCATTCAATGATTTACATTGCATAACAAGCGCACGGTCTTGCATTTTTTTTAGTACTTTACCGTGCATATATCTCCTACGAAGAAAATGTTGATAAACTTGCCAGATAGGAAGCTAAATGGTGTTTGTAATGATTGAGTGTATCGTTTACGCATGTACTTAATGCCCACATGACATTAGAGGGAAGATATGTCATCTTTCCATTCATCCTGTAAACTTGTGTTTGGTGTTATTTACAAACAGGTAAAGTGCGCTGTAGCAAAGTTCGACTGTTTAGACGATATGGAAATTTTAACCTAGCTATCGACCGATTTACGATGAACGAATATATTCGTGTGTAGGTGGCTGTTTCGGGCAAAGTCGAAGAGAAATAAACCAGCACGTGTATCCGTGAAAACAAAAGATATTAACGTTTGCCTGTAATCATTAGCACACGAAGAGGTTGTGCTTTCTGAAAAGCTTAAGTTCAATACATACTGAACCAAAGTGAACGAAACACAATCATCAATGACATTTCCCTAACTGGTAATATAGATAACATGCGGATCGCGTGTACTATACAGGTATCTTTTGACGCTTTGACCAGAAAATCGTTTAACCTATGATGTTATTTTAGTGTCTAGCAAATCTACGTTATGATGAAAAGAAAAACAAACAAATAAAAGAATTTCTGTTTAATTTTCAATTGAAATAAGAGGACCAAAACATTCTGAGCGGTGATTTTGATATTTCAGGTCACGAGCGCCAAAACGTGCCATCGTAATACCCAACTCAGTTGTTATCACGGCTACGTATCCTGCATACTGCATTATCTGAATATTTCGGCACCGTCAAAATGTTATCCTGCATACTGCATTATCTGAATATTTCGGCACCATCAAAATGTTATCCTGCATGCTGCATTATCTGAATATTTCGGGACCATCAAAATGTTTTAATTTTAACATTAAGCTATAGATCACAAGGTTCGAATATCTAATGCATTTAGAAATAAGTCAAAGTTTAAAAGAAATATATAGATAAAACATTTTCAGAAACCTATCAGGCGCCGTAAAAGGTATTCGTTTCATATGCTTATTTCCTACTACACCGGTTAGTGCTCGTCGATTAAATCATTTTCATTATCCAATCAGATGGCTACACATACAGAGTGAGAGATGAGTAGATCTGATAAATACGCACCGTCTGAGAGATGAGGTTGAAATAGTAATGTGCGTGGTATTACCGGTATACCGGGTATTTGTTTCCTGCAGTACATACCACAGTACTCTTTCACTGTACTGTAGTTTCCGTCAATAGGGAGTGGACAGAAATTCCCCAGTAATCTTGTTACAAATTTAATGACATCAACAGCATGTTTTTTCTTTTTTTATGACAAAATAATTGTAAAAATTATTATTTTTTACAAAATAGATGTATTTGTCACAAATTAATTTCGAATATTACAAATATAACTATTTAGTCACCTGAAATCACATTTTTGACACGTGTCATGCCAACATGCCAGCCGAAGAGAATGTTGTGAAATATATTCGGACCACACCCAATTTGTGGAAAAAAATTCGAATAGAAGAAGAGGGAAACACACGTCATTGTTTATAGTTTATTTGCTAGCGTATGTTAATGTGGTAAGTACTTATTTATGACCAAGAATCATCATAAGATTTTCAAGAGAGTAGTTGTGTTTAAATTGGACGTAATTTCTCTAGTCCATCAAATATTTTTTCGTTAGGTGTTTTATGTTTACTGACCCTCTCTGATAATTATCTTGCCTATCTTAGCATCCCACTCAGAGTTTCCCAGCCGATTATATCAACCAGCGTAGCTAGTCAACTGTAGGCTATGTCAACACTTTCCATTTTTATCAACAAGCTCTCTAATGTCAGAACAATGTCTTTTACATGGTGTCAGCTACAGTGTAATATATGCTTAATCGTCCCATTTACTTAGTTTTCAGGTGACAACTTATACAACAATTAATATTCACCTGCCAAATTCGTCTACTATAAGGTACTGGCCATTTTATTTCCGATGGTTGTGGGTCTGCGATTATTTTTTTTCGAGCCGAGCCGAGATATTTTATTTCTTTTTATCTCAAGATAATTAATTTGTTTTAATAATATATTGGATATAACATGGTGCTATTTTGCAATGAATAAGATCAAGATATTTTTCCAGCTATTTGAATGCCAGAAATTTAAAAAAAAAATCAGATCCCTTCCCCCAGAAAATTAAACTGTTGGTCCTTAATATCATTGCGGTATACAGTGGTACGTATTGCGGTATGTTCAGAAATACCGCTTTATACCGCGGTACAAAAGTTTTCGTTGTACTATTTCTAATAGCAAGACTACAAAGACTAAGGAACGTATATAATACATTTGAACGGTCAACGGATCGCTCGGACATTCAAGATTAGAAAATTGAAACCAAATGTAGAAGTTTGTGTGACACAATGCTTGCTAGACTTGATTAGTTATTTTCATAACCATGGGCTTTTTTTTATTAATATATTAGTTTCAATACCTTTGATTACTTTATGGTAATTAAGATTATATTAGTAGTAAATGGTCAGTTACTAATTCGGTCGAAACACACCTTTTTCTCAATAACTTTGATTTTTATCGTTGATTCTGTTATCCCGTTCTATGTGTCAGATGAATGCACGTTGTTGTTTTCTTCATATCACAGAGTATAATCCAAATGTTTGCATACATTAGCTGAGTTTGCAATAATTCAAAGTACGTAATTTTAATGTTACAAACACGCGGCTAAATGCTCATCGATATTCAGTCTGTGTTCTCCCTTTATGCTTAATATTTCTTGAAAAGGTAATGGAACCGTACCGAAACTACAGCCATATTGGTCTTTGAAAAGTCCATTATTCATGAATAGTGCGTTTTGACCTTTCATTTGAATTCGACACTTTGTGTATGGTCTATGCAAGAATTTTATAGAATTCCCTATTAAAAACGTCGTACACAATATAAAACATCTACAGCCTAAGATACGTAGATAAAATCTGTATTTTCACGAGGTTTCTTTTCTTTTTTTACCTGTGGAACAAAACTAAGGTGTTATTATAAAGTTTATATTTACTCAAATGTATTTTCAAATGGTAAGAAACAATGGAAATATATTGGATTCATTACAAATCACTCTTCACAGGCATCTGTTTAGAAACGTGTTATATAACCTTTACTTTTTTATATAATATTCCGCGAAAATAAAATGAAATATTTTTGTATGTCTATGAATCTTTGGAAAATGTTCGGTGCCGCATACAAAGAGGTGCCTTACACTCAGCGTCCTAGACCGTTCCGGTGGCCTAGTAGTTATAGCGTACGCCTACTGATGCGGGAGGTCGTGGGTTCGAACCCCGGCCGAGTCATACCAAAGACCTTAAAAAATGTACTAACAGCTGCCTCACTTGACGCTCAGCATTAAGAGGTTAGTGTTAGGACTGGTCGGCCTGGTGTCAGGATAATGTAACTGGGTGGGACATCATGCTACATGTCTGCGGCATGATGCCCCAGTGCTAGACATCACTATAAAACTGTCTCACTGCAGACATCGTAGCGATATGACTGAAAAATTGTTAAAGCTACGTTAAAAATCTAAATCACACACACACGCGCACACACACACACACACCTACCTACCTATCTACTCAGAAATCCATACTCAGACCAATTTACCTACATTCACATGCATAAATGCTTAAATACATGTACGCCCAGACAGATAAAGAAAAATAAAAACAGACACACAGATGCAAAGAACTCATTACAGAAATAAAACGATAGATATATAATGCAAGACTACTACCAACCTTTCAACTGATAGCGCCAGAAGAGTGAGGACCGATCCGTAGAGTGAGGACACCAAAATGTACCTGTTGACCTTGCAGAGCGAGGGGTCAAGCGTCCATCCCGTGTTCCGCATGAACATCACAACCTCGGGGATTCCAAACACCATAATGGCGAGATCAGATAACGCAAGGTTGGTAATAAGGAGGTTGGTCATCGAGGTCCTCATTTTCTTGTTACTGAGGACCGACACAATTACCAGCATATTACCGCTGATCCCAACAACTCCAATGACGAAAAATAGGAGACTTAACAAAATTATCGTCACTTCAGGGGTACCAGAATCTTCCAGAAAGATCGGAGGAACTGTTCCATTCTCAAAATTTGAAGTGTTAATGCTTGTGGAATTATAATATGGGAGTATTTCCACATTGGAAATAACGGTAGAATCCGACGTGATATTCATGTTTACTGTACAAATGGAAGGAACAATAATGGCATTCTTCTGCTAAAAAACAGAACACAAAACAGATGAGCAGTTTCCACAGGTGGTCTCGATTAAGCAAGTTTTCAGTGACGTACCTCTTTAGTAAAGTCGGCAAAGTACAAAGCAATATTTAAGCAATCTTGAAGTTTACATCTCCAAACCGAACATACGCTCTGAAAATTATAAGGTTCAAAATTGCTGGTTTTGTCAAAAGCAAAGAGCCATTAATATTCCATAATTTGCTACTCACACATTTTTCTTTCGCTGATAAATTCACAACGGCGTAGAACTTAGCAGTCTAAAATTCAGGACACAAACCCTATATTCATTTTAGTTTCTTTTGCTGGGCTAATTCAAAAACTGGAAATCCCAAAGATCAGTCTCTGTTATGAAGACTGGTTGTTTTTATCCGAACTTACAACCAATTCAGTCCTAAAATAAATTCGCATCCCGAAACGAAATAATCCTGTAATTACCTCAACTGAATGTCATTTAATGAAATTGTATAATTTGAACATCGTCAAGCGTCCATGACAAAGAATTTAATTCTTATCTTTCTTTTTATTAAAGAATGTAATGCTAATTTCGGTTATGATTATTTCGATATCCCCTGGACACTTCTTAGGGAATGAATTCAGTTTCTATCTCAGTGCGAGGAAAGGATAATATTTCGGTCATCCTTGCACAGTCGCTTCCAATAGATAACTATCAATACCCCTCTGATTGTGCCAGACATATCGACAAACAATTATTGCATCAAACTGGTAATGATGCTGCGACTTATTAATCCAGAACACCATTCTGTCGGCTGCTTGGTTGGACAAAACTTAGATCGATAGGGTTCTAGCCGTTGCGCGTGCCTGTTAGACACTCCCTAATGCGTGCTAGCTCATTTGTAGATCAGACTGACACGAAAAAACCGTACACATCCAATTTAACAACTGAGGATTCACCTCTGGCTTTTATGCCTGATGAAAGAGAACCTTGTATATATCGGATGGCGGGATAAGGTAATATTACACACACACACTTGTACAATTATTTTCCAACCCAAACCCGCTCGAGTAGTAAAATTATGTTATTTACACATTTTCAGTGACCTTTTTCTACAGTATTATTTGATACTGAATACAAAAAAGTTGTAGAAGCCAGTGGTGACGAGAAGGCAGAACTGTAAATTTCTTGGTTATGTCGCATATATATAGTATACCATTTTTTTTTTTTTTTTTATAAAGCCTTTGTAACCTATAATAAGATTGTAAAGCGGACCATTTGTAAATAATAAAATGTCTAAGATCTCTCTCCATTTCTTTTTCTCACACTGTGCTGGTTAGTCAGTGAGCATATCAGTGTTACCTCAATCGACCCAGATCACGTTACGTTTCTTTGTGGATAGATCATTATTAAAACTGACATGCTAATCAACCAACAGAGAGATGGACGGTACATACAACCTTATGGTCAGACCCCTAGCCACCTCTCTTTGTCGGTTTCACAGCCAGCATGTCAATTTCATCCCAATGGATCTCTCTCTCTCTCTCTCTCTCTCTCTCTCTCTCTCTCTCTCTCTCTCTCTCTCTCTCTGAACCATCGTCGCAAGCCAGGGACGAAATTTTGCTTATAAGGAGCGAACCAGTTTTCCCATATGGCATCCGATGATATCTCTGGACCTAGACGATGATGGTAAGTCTGGCTGACAAATCAACCAACGCAGAGAGAAAAAAAATGGACCGAGGATCAAAACTATATTATGGTCAGTAACAATTTGTAATTAAAGCATGATAATAACTTAAATCAACCTTAAATAAATTTAAATATTTGAATTACCACTTGTTGGTTCGTCATTTGGCTTAGACTATTTCGACTCGCTTCAATGTAGTATAAATAAAAATATATGAAAAATATGTAAGCTATATCTTTCGTATACAACTTATTTTATACATTTTTCATTAAAAGGAAACTTGGCACTACTTTAGTGGGGTTGGTGGCGGGGATATAATGATCTTTCTGTTTAGTTTGTAAAATTTTAATCAAAGTAACTGTCCGTACTATTTCAATGGATAGAGCAAATCTTGAGGAAAATCATCGGAATGACCAGACATATTGATCACATTTTGTTAAGATTTCTGACATTATGAACCAATGTTTTAAGGGTATAAAACAAGCAAGAAGCTTTTTGCATTGAATAAGAAAGATTTGTATGATAATAAGCTTACTTAAATAATTGATACCGTGACCTACAACGGCCATGGTAACGTTGCAAGACTGATTTACAACAGCTCTGGTAACGTTGCAAGTCTGATTACAAAGGGCAATGGTAACATTGCAAGACTGATTTTCTAGCTTTCGTTGTAGTGACCTCCCCACCATCAGTGTAAGTAACGCCGCCATATTTTGAAAAGTAGTACATGATTGCCCTGTTTATAGTAAATAAGACTAGAGAATCGACACCTGTCATTATTCAACTTGACTAAAGTACTGGCTGTAAAAGAATGAAATGAAAATTAGTGCTCTCAACAACTTTCTCATTCAGTTAAATTACAGACTTTTTTTTTAAATTGACGTAATAATTTGTCTTAATTGCTGTGGGAAACAGTCATTGCTTTTTGAAAAGGGTGTCTTTTGTAATCTGTCAGAGCAATTCAGACATCTTTTCAAAAATGGAATATTTTTAAGGCATAAAATGTTTTCTGATAATGCGTCGTAATAGTTCAAAAGTTCAAAAAAAGATTATGTTAAGTTGTACATATCTCAGACAATACAAATATGAGAGTAAGAAGGAGGTTACGTAGGTAGCATAATATACGGTATTCTAAAAGTAGAAAGGTTCAGTTTTTGAGTCATTAACTGTTCTTTAGTAGCTGTTCAATGGCATATCAATTATAAAATGTTTAATTAGAATAACTTCTAAATAGGTTCTTGAATTGAGAGAGAGAGAGTTTTCCTAGCAGATGGTACTTGGCTTCGTTAATTCACCGCCTAGGCACTGTGGCAAGTTTGGATTGCTTTCCTTCTAATCAGTTGCCATACGGGATTAATGTGCAGGATATATTATAAATCATCGTTTGATCGCTACCTCAATTTCTACTAATTTTGATCATGAGCAACCATGCCTTGATAGTATCAGAAGGGTATAGATTCTGTCACAGATGAGGAAAGCAGAATAGTTTTTGTCAGAATTCTTAGCAGAAGTCATTGACTCATATTTCTCCTTGGCTGAATGAACATTACTAGGGGGCATGGCGTCTTGTGTATTTTGAGAGCAAAATATTTACGCTGTTTTAATAACATTTTTAGAAGGAGAGACCTGCATCTGAATAGTATTCTGTAGCTGAAATCTTCCAGTGAATCTCAGACACCAATAAAAGTAACCTCCTACTTTCGAAGTAATTTCATATCATTTGTGTAGGCATTATTTTTCTCCCATATTTTTCCTTTCGTGCCTGTTTTTTTTTTTTTTTTTTTAAGAACTGTAGATCGTATTCCTCTGACACGCAAAATTTATTTCTGTCTTTGCCCGCATTATCAGATTTTAAAATATTGATGATCGATTCATTCTTTTTTGAGAGTCGTTCGAAAAATTGTTTTGAGAAAGTCAAAGATAGTCTAAAATCCCGTTAGCATAAAGCAATTGCAACCACCAGTTTTGAAAGAGAAAGAAAACGCAGTTCAGGCAAATGAAGGGAAAAAAACTTACATGAACAGAAAACGAAGACGCGTCTCAACCTGTTTTGAGTGGACTGAAACATTTAAAATAAGGGGTGGGGATCCTCTCAGTTCATAGTTCCCATGAGAAAATAACGAATAATTCAGAGAATGCTTTTGCAATGATTAATGCACAGTATCATAAACTAGTGCAGTAGAATGCCTACGACTTCTTAGTCAACAGGAATTAGATTTAATTATATAGAATTCGGCATCTTGTTTATTTAGCCTCTACACAAGCCAACATGTTACTCATGGCAACAACAAACAATCTCAGATATGTTTATTATTTATAACAATGTCTGAAAATCTAGGTTGTTCGATTGGTTTGGTGGTTCGTTCCGTGGTACGGTTTGCTGATTTCAGTAGACCCCCTCCCTACATACACTCATTAAACAAAGAATTAATAGGAGAGCATGCCTTCATAAAACTGATACACAGAAAATGGCTGCAACGCGAAATTCCATCGGGAATATGGATACTAGCATTAGTGTCTAATTCTTTAATTCTTTAATAATGAAAGAAACTTGTATATTAATCAACCTTGGAAAACGATATCTGACAGAATAAAAAGAAAGTATTCATTACAAAGACCATGAGGACTGTTAAAAGTTAGTGCAAATAATTTATGTGACTTATTCCAAATGGTACGGGCACAAAGTCTGCGACTTATTCCATAAGGTAATACTTCCATATACATTATTTGTTTGTTCATAAAGCCTGTACCAGCATTGTTCTAATCCGTTCTGTTCATTTAGGTACCTGGCTGTATATTTAATATAATTGACCATTTCTGATGATTCGTTGGGATTCTGTTTGAAGTTTATGCTAAATAAATATTCACTGCCAAGCACGCTAAATCATTAGACAGAACATACAATCAGTCTCTGATCAAACACCTAAAAAGTATGAAAGGAACCGACTATTTCATCTTTTGCTGGAGGGGAGGGGGTTTGGGGCCGAGTTGGGGGCTGGTATTTCTTTCCAACAGGCAGTGGCGTGGATAGGATATTTGATCCCCTATGCGAAAACTTACCAATGAGCCCCTGCCTAATCTATCATGTACAAAAATGATTCACGGGCATATCACTTTGCAGACTCTTGCTATACGGTAGCTACACCCCTGCATTCCTGCAAACAGGATATTCTTTCCTGTACCTAACAAAATTTTCCTTCAGCACACACGATACACAGAAATAGCTATTTTATTTTACAGCACATAGGATGGATAGAAATAGCTATTTTATTTCAGACCACAAGATAGATAGAAATAGCTGTTTTATTCTACAACACGTAAGATGGTTAGAAATAGCTATTTTTTTTAATAACACGTACGATGGATAGAAATAGCTATTTTATTCTACAGCACAAGATGGATAGAAATAGCTATTTTATTCTACAAAACAAGATGGATAGAAATAGCTATTTTTATCTACAACACATAAAATGGATAGAAATATCTGTTTTATTTCACAGCACAAGACGGATAGAAATAGCTATTTTATTATACAAAACATAAGATGGATAGAAATAGCAATTTTATTCTACAACACATAAGATGGATAGAAATAGCTACTTTATTATAAAACACAAGATATATAGAAATAACTATTTTATTCTACAGCACAAGATGGATAGAAATAGCTGTTTATTATACAACACAAAGATCGATAGAAATAGCTATCTTATTTCAACATCACATAAGATGGATAGAAATAACTATTTTATTCTAGAACACAAGATGGATAAAAATTGCAATTTTATTCTACAACACCAGATGGATAGAAATAGCTATTTTATTATAGAACACAAGATGGATGGAAATAGTTATTTTATTATATATCATAAAATGGATAGAAATGACTATTTTATTCTAGAAAACAAGATGGATAAAAATAGTTATTTTATTGTACAGCATAAGATGGTTAGAAATAGTTATTTTATTCTACAACACATAATATGGATAGAAATAGCTGTTTATTCGACAAACACGTAAGATGGATAGAAATAGCTATTTTATTCTACACCACATAAGATAATAGAAATAGTTATTTCATTCTAGAACACAAGAATAGCTGTTTTATTCTACAACAAATAAGATAAATAGAAATAGCTATTTTATTCTACAGTACGTAAGATGGATAGATATAGCCATTTTATACTACAACACAAGCTGGATAGAAATAGTTCTTTTATTCTACAACACAAGATGGAATGAAATATGCAATTTATTCTACAACACAAACGATGGATAGAAATAGGGGTCTTATTCAACAAACAAATAAGATAGATAAAAATATATATTTTTTCTGCAACACATAAGATGGACAGAATTAGTTATTTTATTCTACATCACTTAAGATGGGTAGAAACAGCTATTTTACTCTAGAACACCAGATGAATAGAAACAGCTATTTTATTCTACAACACAAGATGGATAGAAATATGGCTATTTTATTCTACAACACAAAAGATGGATATAAATAGCTATTTCATTCTACAGCACATAAGATGAATAGAAATAGCTCTTTCATTCTACAACACAAGATGCAAATAAATATGTATTTGATTCTACAACACAAAATGGACAGAAATAGCTGTTTATTCTACAGACACATAAGATAGATAGAAATAGCTATCTTATTTTGCAAGACAAGATGGGTAGAAATAGCTATTTTATTTTATAACACGTGAGATTGATAGGAATAGCTATTTTATTCAGTAACACATAATATTAATAGAAATGGATATTTTTATTCTAGAACATAAGATGGATAGAAATAGCTCTTTTATTCAACAACACATAAGATGGATAGAAATAGCTTTTTTTATTCTACAACACATAAGAAAAATAGAAATAGCTGTTTTATTCCACAACACGTAAGATGGATAGAAATAGCTCTTTTATTCTCCAACGCAAGATGAAAAGAAATACGGATTTGATTCTACAACAAAAAATGGATAGAAATAGCTGTTTTATTCTACAACACTTAAGATGGATAGAAACAGCTATTTTATTCTACAACACATAAAATGGTTAGAAATAGCTATTTTATTCTACAACAAAAGATGGATAGAAATGGCTATTGTATTCAAGAACACAAGATGGATAGAAAGGGCTCTTTTATTCTCCAACGCAAGAGGGAAAGAAATACCGATTTGATTCTACAAAAATAAATGGATAGAAATAGCTGTTTTATTCTACAACACCTAAGATGGAAAGAAATGGCTATTTCATTCTACAACACAAGATGGATAGAAATAGCTATTTTATTCTAGGAAAAAAGATGGATAGAAAATAGCTATTTTATTCTTGATCACAAGATGGATAGAAATAGCTATTTTATTCTTGATCACAAGATGGATAGAAATAGCTATTTTATTCTACAACACAAGATGCATAGAAATTGGTGTTTTATTCTACAACACATAAGATGGATAGAAATGGCTATTTTATTCTATGGCACATAGGATGGATAGAAATAGCTCTTATATTCTACAACATAAGATGGAAAGAAATATGTATTTGATTTCACAATACAAAATGGATAGAAATTGCTGCTTTTTGTACAAAAACATAAGATAGAAATAGCTTTTTTTATTCTACAACACAAAATGGATAGAAATAGCTATTTGATTTAATAGCACATCAGGTTGATAGAAATAGTTATTTTATTCTACAACACAAGATGGATAGAAATAGCTATTTTATTCTACTACACATAAAATGGATAGAAATAGCTATTTTATTCTAAAACACATAAGATGAACAGAAAAAGCTATTTTATTCTACAACACAAAATCGATAGAAATAGCTATAATTTTTATTCTACAACATATAAGATGAAAAGAAGTAGCTATTGTATTCTACAACAGAAGATGAATAGAAATAGCTTTTAATTATAGAAAAAAAGATGGATAGAAACAGCTGTTTTATTCTAGAACACAAGATAGATAGAAATAGCTATTTATTGTACATCACAAGATCGGTAGAAATTGGTGTTTTATCCTACAACACATAAGATGGATTGAAATGGATATTTTATTCTAAGGCACGTAGAATGGATAGAAATAGCTATTCTTTTCTACACCATAAGATGGAAAGAAATATGTATTTGATGCTACAACACAAAATGTATAGAAATAACTGCTTTTTGTACAAACACATAAGATAGATAGAAACAGATTTTTTATTCTACAACACAAGATGGGTAGAAATATCTATTTTATTCTAGAACACAAGATGGATAGAAATAGCTATTTTGTTTAAAAAGACATAAGATTTATAGAAATAGCTATTTTATTCAGTAACACATAAGATGGATAGAAATAGCTATATTATTCTACAACACATAAGATGGATAGAAATAGCTATTTTATTCTACAACACATAAGGTGGATAGAAATAGCTATTTTATTCTACAACACATAAGATGAATAGAAATAGCTATTTTATTCTACAACATAAAATCGACAGAAATAGCTATTTTATTCTACAACACGTAAGATCGATAAAAATAGCTATTTTATTCTACAACATATATGATGGATTCAAATAGTTATTTTATTCTGCAACACTAGAATTATTTATTATGAAAACAGTGCAATAGCATTTGTTTCAAGCCATTTGTTTGCTACAAATTAAAAAAATGAAATACAAGAATATTCCCCCCAATCCCACTAATATCGAATGGCCAGTCTCTAATAAATACTGACCTGGCATACAAATATAGCTGATATTTTTAAAGACGTAAATATTTTTAATTAAAAGCAGTAATCTATACAGCAATAAATGGCGATTCTCCCTGTATAAGCGTAATAACCTCGTCCACATTTCACAGATCAATCGATGGAGGCTGGAAAGTAGGTGATACCATCACCTTGAAATACACACGGTTTTAATAAGAAACTGCAAAATAAGTGGTGCATTGATATTTTCCTGTTTGTTTCTCCACACCTGCCTGGAGTATGAGGAAGATGCTTACTAAATGACCTTACACTTTACTTCAAGATGCAACGTACAAAGCACTTTAAACTGGTTTGTAATTGGGTAGGGTTACTGAGCGTATTTCTAAAGAATTCAAGCTATGTTTAGTGACTTTCGGATTATTATTTAATAACGTACTGAAGATTACAAATTTTATTAAAGCATAATTGTTTGTAAACTTGAAAATATCGGCACCACACCATCTATTATCCGAGTTTTCATGCCAAGGCCGCTTCACTTAATAACTTGCATATATTTCTCTGCTTGGATCCATTCTTCATGCACGCGCTTTCTCAGATTTTGCAATGGTATGCAACACTGTATGAAAGAATGTTAACACCCGGTTCTTGCCTTACTATTTCCCATTACTATCGGTAGTCTCGCCATAAATAGAGTTAGGCATGCACGTTTCCAATCGTTGTCAGCTCGGAAGAAAAGAAATAAAAAAAAAAAACGGAAAAGAAAACTGCTAAGAAATCTATGAGTGATTTCTCGTTATATCATCCGTTTAACTGCTGGTGATGTGAAAGGCGCAAAAGTAGGTTAATAACTAAAGCAGTAATAATACATTCGTAAACACCAATTTATAGTCTTTATCATCAATTTGAATGGCAACGCAGATCGATATTCAGTTTTGATTAACTGAGCGATTTAGTTTTGGACTCTTGACTTCCTCCTCCATATACTTTATTCACTTTGTAAGCATGTTTGCACATACAGAAATTCCTTTCAAAGACCTATCATTATGGTCTATATAAAGTTTTCTTCACAAAAGTCTGGGGAAATAATTATGCACTTTCGCCTTGGTTGTCTTTTGATAAGCACAATAAACGTGTATTTTCATGACTATATTCTTCTCAGCTTGAGGTTTCAAACTCTGTGTGTGATATGGTAGTATTTAATTCGTATTACTAAATGTTTTACATGACCGAAACAAATGGCCTCTTTTATGAAGCCTTAATGATTATCGCTGCTGAAAAAGTAAATAATGTAACACAATTTTTGTTCCTGGGTAGTAAGTGTTATTTCGTAATTGCTTATGCCTAAGAAGTATAGAAAATGGCTATTATTCCCCACAAACTTTGCTTTTGTGACCAGGACACTGATATTTTGAAATTTACCTATTTCCAATGAGAAAACGGGCGAATTTGTGTCTTTTCGTTCACATGAAGTCAGAAAGAAACAACATATGAATCAAAATTAACATGTATTTATACTAAAGTAATACGAAAATGACCACAAAAGATTTAGAAGTGAGTAGTTTTTCGAGATTTACGATTATACTGTAAATCATTTTCACGAATCAACCCCCAAATGTAGTCTCCCATCATGTTCTCGTTATACTATCCTTGGTAGCGGCGTTCAAAGTCCAGTATATCCTGGTGGAAGTGCTCGCCTTGCTTCTCCGAGTACGCTCCCATGTTCTTCTTGAATTTATCAAAATGAGCATCAAGGATATGGACTTTGAGGGACATCCTGCAGCCCATTGTACCGTAGTTCTTCATCAGAGTCTCAACCAGCTCCACATAGTTTTCGGCCCTGTGATTGCCCAGGAAGCTCCGAACCACTGCTCAAAGCTGTTCCAAGCCACTTTCTCCTTACTAGTGAGCTTCTTGGTGAATTCTTTGCACTCCAGGAACTTCTTTATCTGTGGTCCGACGGAGACACCTGCTTTGACCTTTGCCTCAGACAGCTTAGGGAAGAAGTCTTGAAGGTACTTGAAGGCTACCGACTACTTATCTAGAGCTCTGATAAATTGTTTCATAAGGCCCAATTTGATGTGCAGTGGTGGCATCAGCATCTTGGGGGGGGGGGTCCACCCGTGGCTCCCAGTTGACGTTGTTCCTCCCCACAGAGAACTCAGTCCGCTGTAGCCAGTCCCGCCTGTTGTAGCGCGCCTTGGTGTCTCTGCTGTCCCAAAGGCAAAGATAGCAAGGAAACCTGGTAAAACCGCCTTGGAGACCCATCAGGAATGCCACCATTTTGAAGTCTCCGATGACCTCCCAGCCGTACTCATCATACTTCAAGTCGTCCAGCAAGGTCTTGATGCTGTTGTAATCCTCTTTGAGGTGCACCGAGTGAGCCAGGGGAAGAGACGGGTACTTGTTCCCATTATGGTGCAGTAAGGCTTTGAGGCTCCTGGTTGAGCTGGCAATGAAGAGACGTTACTCATTCTGGTTACAGGCGATTCCGATTGCCTCGAACAGACTGGTCAAATTGTTGTAGAAGCAGAGCCCATCTTGAAGGGTGAAGAAACTGGAAAAAGCTTGGTGACGCTTCCTCTGATCTGCGACTTGCACACTTTTATCCAACAAGTTCCATTGCTTGAGCTTAGACGTCAAAAGCTCGACATTGGACTTGGCGAGACCAAGATCTCTGATCAAGTCGTTGAGGTCTTTTTGGTTGGGGTAGTATGGGTTTCTCTCCTCAGCTCCACCTCTGAAATTGTATCTGGATCTACAACGTCTCCCTCGTTCTCTGACTTGCTGCTCTCTTCTAAAGACACCTGCTCTCTCTCCGGAGGAGTGGGTACGGTGAGCTCAGGGCAGTGTGGCACCGGGGCAATGGATGAAGGAAGGTCTGGATACGTGATAGCAGGTGCATTCTCGCCAGTCTGACGTTTGGTAGGGTCCACCATGCAGAAGTAGCAGTTGCTTGAGTGGTCAGTGGGTTCCCGCCAAATTCTTGGGATAGCGAACTTCAAGGCTCTCTTTTCCCCTCTGTACCATCCTACAAATATACATTTATTTCACTCATGACTAATGTGTAAGAGATTCTTCCAACGTTTTTTCATATATGATGTAGTTTTTCAATCACATTGAAAATTGTAAAACATTTTAAATTAAAAACTTTTTACAATGTTAAAAATTTTAACAAATTTTATAACACAAAATTCCGAGCAACAATTGTCCATCTTACCTTCCAGAGTTTTATTGCAGTGCTCGCAGGTGAAATGAGGTGCCCAGGGTTTGTCTTGATCCCAGACAGGCATGCCGAAATATGCCTTGTAGGCCTCACACATCTTAGCAGATGCTTCCACGGAGTACTTTTTCGCTCTTATCTTGATAAATTGGCCGAAGACATAGTAACTTTCAGCCTCTTGATGCCATCTCAGAAAAATGGAAGATATGTATCCACTTAGGCAACTGGAACTAAACTGAACTGGTGGGCTTAAGGCCCCTGTATTTATGCTACTATTTATATTACTGGAAAGGTTTAGAAAGTTCTAGAAGTTACTCCAAGTTAACTCAGCACTGAATCTATATGGAATGTTCTGAAAAATAGGTAAATTTAAAAATATCACTGTCCTAGTCACAAAAGCAAAGTCTGTGGGCAATAATAGCCATTTTCTATACTTTTGATGCATAAGCAAGTACTTACTACCCAGGGACTAAAAAAAAAACCCAATTTGTTACACGGTGATGTCATATATATATATATATATATATATATATATATTATACATGCTATATATATATATATATATATATATATATATATATATATATATATATATATATAATCCTTCATACATGCTGGATATATTCAAACTACCGGGGAGTATGAGGGTGCTACACTGATATTTTCTTTTCTTTGATGCGGGACATTTTTGTTCTTTGCCCCATCCACCTTTTTGTGGC
>JAECUM010068783.1:0-19120 GCA_016617855.1 Megalonaias nervosa
GCACTTTAGAGGCGTTTTTAATTTATCGAGATCACACTTCATAATAAATGTCAATCATGTATTTATTCTTACCAGCCATTGACGTATTTGCTACATGGTACGAAGAAAATGCCAATAATTTCAGGTTTATTAAAGTGTAATAAATTAGTTTTGAGTGATAGCTTGGGTGGAAGCCACCTAAACGTAGATCCTTATAGAGACATTCTTGAATGTGGACACAAGATACCTGACACTACTTTAGTGGGCAGTTATTGTTGACCAGTACTTGTGACCGATCTCAATAGAGAAAAGGAGTGTGTATATAAATATGGGCGAGGTAGTTATGTTTAATTTGTTTAATACGTCTAGGATGCCGCCGATCAGCATAATATTTTCAAGAAGACATAAAACTTTTTGAAAGTTCAGCACGCACTCAGTGGCGAATAACTAAATTCTGTTGAACTTTCAACATGCGTTCTGTGAAGAATAATTAAATTATGTCGAATGTTCAACACGCGATCCGTGGCAAATAATTAAATTCTGAATATTGCAATAATTGATTAATTTTCTATAGCGAGAACAAAAACTAAAACAAACAGACAGAATGATATTCAAAATTCGGAAAAACATTCTGTCAAATATTTATGGGAGAGTCTAATATGTAGAAAGAAATAATAAACAATTGCAAGAAAATGTAATCCCTATAATATTCACATATATGGTGGCGCTCTACAGTTTCGTATTTTGCTTAGGGTTAGAATTTAAAGAAAAAGAATTCCCCCGGGTTTCCTCACTAGTTATACTGGCTATTTAAAAAAGACCTTGTATATCTTAGGTATTGTTAAAAGAACCTTTAATTCCCTTTATTTTGGTGTATGATTGATGAGTGTAATATGGGTTATAGAGTATACAGCTTGGCCTTACTCCAGATGTGCACCTTTCAAAAAGGTGCTAGATCCACTTGGTCATTTTCACTTCCTGAACTTCAGAGGTAAATTGTAAAAAAAAGAGCCGATAACTTTTTTTACATTTTATATATTTGGTAACTCATTTATTGCACTTTCAGAAGCTGGTATTGTCTACTCTGGCAAAATTCATTTTCCCTATGTTAATAGCTGCTAAGGAGAGTGTACTTTAGACAAATTCAGGCTGATTTTTGGAGCACAAGGGAGCAGTCATTTTAGTTAGCAGTGTGCTAAGATCATTTAAAATTTCCAAAAGTACAATATCCAAAGAAATGTCAGTCACATTGCATCAAAGTAGCATAAAGGTATGCCAACATTCTCTGCACTGTGCATGTTTTAAATGCAAACAACTTCACCTTACATACGTCACTCTCTCAAAAGTACATAATAACTGGTGAGCGCCCCCTATGATATTTTGAAAAACAGGGTCACTAAATAGGTCTGTCACAAATTATAAATAAGTCTACACAGACGCCCGATGCATTTTATCTAGCATATTGCAATGACTACCCCGATGGTCTAGTTCCACCACGATATCTTACCATATCGATCGCCTTATTTTCAACGATATCTTATCGAATCAATGCCCTGCTTCCACGATATCTTATCAAATCGATGGTTTGCGCTATCAACCTCAATGCCGATTCTTTATGAAACAGTCAACGACGTTATTGACGTTTGAAATATAAAAGTTGCCGTCGTTGTTGTTGATTTTACCAAAGATTGATCTCGGGATTTTTTTTTTTTTTTTTTTTTCTGGCTGAAGGTCAACAAATTTTTTATATTGTTGGCATTAACTGATTCAATTCAACTATTTAACTGTTGCAAAACCTTAATAAATTCTAGATACTTTAAAAAAATTGTATGTTAGTCTGTGTTGATATTGGTTCCAGGACGAAAGGACATTTCAAGTGTGGCACCTTGAATGGAGTTTATTTCATGTTAAATCTGAAGAAAGCTTCCAAATCTGGATTTTATAAAATCCTTGATATGGAAGAACCCCCGTAACTGAAATAAGGTCACAAAAAGTACTTAATTAATTATCCTCATTATGACTAAGGTAATATATTTAGATACCCTACCTCAAGTTTATTACTTATCTGTGTTTAATTTTGTCATACATAAAGACGTGATCATTGAGTCATTTATGTCATTTTTTTGGGTAGGGTGGGGATGGGGTATGATAGTATTCTTTTTAACATAGCTGCAAGATTTCAGGTTGATGAAGAAATGTTTCTAAAAGTTGCTAGTATTTGTCACGTCACCCTTGAATAGTAAGGCATGCACAAAAGATATTAACATTTAAAGAAAATAATGATCAGTTGATCGCAGTCGTCTATATATTCGTACTGAATACAGTGTTCATTCTCCAATTTTGTTTGACGTATTCGCTTAAAGATTAGAAGAACGTAGTTGTAAGTTATGGCTCATCAAAGTGTGATGAATCAGTTTTAATTGATAACTTTCTTGGACACCGCCCGACAGTATGTGCTCGAGTTACATTCCTCAGTGTCAACACACAATATCCTACACTAATTTAGTGGACCACGAAACTTTGCAGGCAGAGAAGAACTTTATTTTCCCACTATCAATATCGATGTATACTCCCTCTTATAAAACAAATTGTACATACCAACTTATTGACTCATGGAACCATTTCCCACAGTCCACAAGAAACTGTTCGTAAGAAATTACCCAGTGCAAAATTTCTGTTCCAATACCTGGAATTTGGTAATTGGCAAGTTTTTGAGCTATTAAGCCAGTTAAAACACAAATGCAGTTTTGTGAATTGATTGAAATAAATGTACTGTTATCACCAGTCCCTACTCTTCCTGTAGATTTCCAACAGAAAAAGACAATTTCTTTTTGAATGCAGACTGTTTAATAACGCACGAAATGTTCGTTATCACAGACTATCATTAATGAGTGTTAATTGTTATTTATATTTAATTTGTATTATTTGGTGGCTGTTCTTAATGATTATATGTTATATACATTTGTATTTTGTACTTGATCTTATTCAAAATCAAGTTCATTGTGTACCTGACCAGAGTCAGTGATTTTGTAAAACAACATAATACATAGCTAATATTTCTCTGAGAGCAGAGATTTAATATCAGATCATTATCAATGGACGTAAACATGTTTATCATCCTGGTTCTATTAATGTGTCTTAGTCTTTTATATAAAATTGTTTGCTTGAAAAATTACTCATTCTTGCCTTAACGTCTTGATGCAGAATCAGTCTTATTGATGTGTTCAGATTTTCATTGGGGTGGATCTATTTATTCAAATTATTATTCACTGGAAATAAAAAGTGCTAATGAATAATATTCTGGGCAGAAACATTAATTTCGAATTATAGTAATTCTGACAAGGACATTTTTGGAGTATATTGTTGTTATGCATCAAAAAAATTTTAAGCACATCGCCACAATCCAGACCATTTGCACGTTACCACGTTCGAAACTACAAGCACATCAATACACCCAATATTAGAATTTATTTGGAATACCACTGGAATTTGATGAAGTTTACACAGCAGAAAAAGACATTTTGCAACAAAAGGAAATACTGTAATTTGTAGCTACACTAAAAGATTCACCAACATATGCGTCTACAGTTTAGTATTTTACCAATAAGACCAAATATAATTTATTTGCAGGATTCAAGATATCTAATGAAATACTTTTCTGTAGTCTCTAACTGCTTGCTGGTCGAATCCTTTTTCGTGTGAATGACATGAATTTCCATTTCCAATAGTAGATTGGAATATATAAATAAACACAAAATGGGTCGGTTCTTGCACCAAACATACCTTTTATATCCTTAGCGCAAAATACATGAACCCATACACACAAAAATATTTTTCACATATAACGTCAAACAAAGAAACAAAGAAACAATGTTATTATTATTATTATTATTATTATTATATAGATTAATTTTTCTTTAGATATAAACGCGATGCTTCATCTAGTTGTTTGTACATGTGTCCAATCTGCTCTCATTTGACATGAAAATGGTCGTAACGTAAATATCGGCTTTGCATCTTTTCAAAAATGTACTAACGGTTAGACCCTGTAGCCAGGTGACCAGGTCATATCCTGCTTAAGTTTTTAATTCCATCATTAAATAAATGATCGTATTAAATTTTACTCACAAACATATTCTTCTAGTACTACCGTCTATGCAAGATATTTATATTTCAATTGGTCGTCTTGAGTGCCAGTCCGCTGCTTATCTCGGTTAGAAAAGTTCAGTTGTGGGTGGGGGTGGCGCTCTTTGCATGATAAATTTAGAATTTAGACCACTCTACTGACCTTCTGTAAGTCAGTGTCACATTATTATGGACCTACACAGCGACTGCCGTCTGCATTATCGTAACGATTAGAGCAAGTAAGTCTGCAAAACAATATCCACTAGGAAAGATTTTTGTTCAAGAAGAATATCACCAATTTAGCACGATACACTGCATCTACGTCCCATTGTTTGTTGGCAGATTAAATATAGGAACGCTGTCGCCGTTCTTTCTTTCTTTAGTGCAAACAATTGGTAACTCAGTTTAATAATAGGGAGAAAATATTAGCAATCTGTTGAGTCTCGTCAACGGATCTTCAACGGTTCTAGTTTTACAAATGTCCATCGACTAAACGGCATTATATATGATTATAAAGTATGCACTTGTACAAAAGAAAATGCCGCACGTAATACGTTATATCGGGGTTAGATAATCTATCTTGCTTTCAATTCAAGTAGTGATTAAAGATTAAGTTTTATCTTAGGAAAGAGAAACTTTTCATCTCCTTATTTTCTTTATGTGCTAATGTTTTTGTTTCATTTTTGAATAAAATATACATACGTGATAATAGGATTAGGAATATATGCAAAATTATTAATTTAGCATTATAGGAAGAGTGAAAAATACAAACCTAGATAAATAACCTTTCTAATTAAATATGACCGCTTTATGTAGTTTCCTCTGATAATTAAAAATGGAATTAAGCATGTACTATGGGATTGCAATGGTGTCTACAAAACCAAGATGGCAATATCTATTGGTTTATTTTTTTTTTATTTTATATTTTAATTTTATGATAGATGCAAGATGTTTTTCTAAAATACCTGCAAAAGTCATTCACTAATTTAAGAGAGAAATCAATATTTCATTAATGTCCCCGCCCGCATTATTCTGCAGAGTTGTGCGAAATATTTATTTTTTGAGACAGACGGCTGAGTTGCTTCTAAAGAATGTACCTTACAAGTATAATCTATAAGTTTCCTTTACTGTTCTTAACACAACTCAGTCGCCAGTTGTGAAAAGATATATCCAAGTACATTGAGCCCAATTGTTTACATATAACTCTGTTATTTATACGTGTCCTTATCTAGTCCTTGGTGAGATTTCGATAGGATCTTACCAGCAAAGTGTACTAGTGTACCTACTCCGTGGCGTCATACAATAACAGCAATTGTGTGGATTAAAAAGCAATTCTCTCCAGGTTCCCACACATTTCGATTGGCTGAGTCCTCAATAGCTATCGAATCGCCTTTATAAGCGAGAGCTGACATCAGCTTTAGTATATCGCTAATACAAGGCAGAGAGAAGGTATACAAGAATCATAGATAGAAGAAAACAGCTGATTCACTCAAACATCAAAGCTGGAAGTACAAGTGGAAACTAAAATTATCACCTGTGCTCTCGTTGGAGATGGAATGGTTGGCAAGACCAGCCTAGCTCTAACGTTTATGAAGGAAAAACTACCCGAGAAATATGTGGCAACAGTCTTTGATAATTTTGCCAGTAAGTTTCATTTTAAGGACGTTGCATTTACCCAATGTGTAACATCGCTTATTTAGACTGCATTCTTTTTAAGTCATTGTGTATCCATAATTCGGATTCTCTTACATTTTGACTAACTTTAATACAAGTATTGACAAAAGTGTGTGTATTTTGTACTGAAACATGACGTGTTAGTAAGAAAAAAGCTTTAGCACTATTCGTGGTAGTCGTAGTAGTAGTAGTGGTAATAGTAGTCGTAGTAGTAGTAGTATAAACTCTTGGTCACCAAATAATTCAGTTTACTTTTCTTTTAGCAGGCAGTCAGTCGATTACAGGAGACAGATGCACTGTAAACATGTTCGATACGGCGGGACAGCAGGACTACGAGGGACTCCGGGTTTACACATACAAAGAGAGTGAAGTAATTGTCGTCTGCTACTGTGTGGTGGACCGAGTGTCCTTCTGCAGTGTACAAGACCTCTGGATCCCCGAAATCCAGAAACACTTGGGCGCCAACAAAAAGCCGGTCATCCTTGTGGCCACTCAGGTGGACCTGAGAAACACAACCGACTACGATAAGGATTGCTCTGTGTCTGCCTCCGAGGGACAGAGGTTAGCCAAGGACATTGGAGCTGAAAAGTTCATTGAGTGCTCCGCGGTCACCAAAGAAGGTGTTTCAGAAGTATTCCAGAATGTGATCATGTGCGTCGTCAAGCAGAGGAAAAAGAAATCAAACATTTTCAAGAAAATGTTCCAAAAACTTGCCGAATGACTTTCATTCAGAACTCTTTGTATTTAACTTTTAGTAGATCCCAACATCTACCAAAAAATAACCCTATTTCTTCTAATAACAAGGGTTTCAACGTGATCATCGATCATTGGGTCCATTTGATGTAACTGTGGTGCAGGATAATCTTTGGTCTTGTGTAGCATCAGAAATCCATCTTCTGTTCGATGACAGATGTGTTCTCTAATAAAAACAAATTTACATCTGTCGTACTTGGGATATGGACATATTAGTCTCCCCGAGGAAATGTTGATATTCTGTTTCAACACTTGCTAAAAATGTCTGAGTGTTCAACATCAGTGTTTAACGTATCATGAACATGATGAAATATGAGACATGAACAATGTGTTGAGTATGAGGGATTACAATGACTAATAAGAGTACTTTGGTGACATTTAATTCGTGTCACAAACACATTAAGCTAGTTCAATACTTACGATCCTTGGCCCTTTGGCTGAACAAATATGAGTTATCAATATTTTCCTTTTTATTTCTAAGCAGTTGTAAAATGTCGGTGTTTGACATGGAATTTGTTATTTATTTACTAATCTTGCATTCATTTCAGTGTTTCATTCCATATATTCATTTGATCTCAGTCACGTTGGTTTTCTAAGGCTTTTATTTGTCGTATTACATGTCTCTTATTTGTGCAATTTTAGTTTCTACGTCTTGAAACAAACATGCCATGCGCATTCATCGAGCCAATTTTTAAGCGCACGTGTCTTGCATATAATCCTTATACCTATGTCCAGTGAAACTCTAGGGTTATTTAGTTCATTATTTATTGCTAAATATGGCTACTGTATACAACATGCCGCGGATCGGTTATGTACATGTCAGTATTTTATCTTAATAAAATACTATAAAAGTACGCTTTTACCCGCGCGCGCGCGCGCGTGTGTGTGTGTGTGTGTGTGTGTAGACTATGAATGATAGGTCATTTAGTGTGCTGAATCTCTCTATCCCCCTCCTCTCTCTCTCTCTCTCTCTCTCTCTCTCTCTCTCTCTCTCTCTCTCTCTCTCTCTCTCAACACTGCAACTTATTTTCAGGAACATCCCCAAAAGACGTGATGATGTTCATAAAATTTACCATTCACGTGACAACCAATATCTAAATTGATTCATAATGTCTTCCAGAAAAAAAATTAGAAATTAAATGGCATTAATTTTATAATTTTAAGTCAATTTTACACTTTTATGTGGTTCGGTATAAACGTTTCTTCCAGAACAATCCAGAAGCTCTAATTTGTTTCAATTTTCTATCTCTTGACCCGAGTTCGTGCTAAAATCGATGGTTAGCTTTATTTCTTAAAACACTATGAAGCGCCGTAATGGACAAAAGCTGGTCCAATGAGAAAGTTGCAGTTGAAATTTCGATGTCGTATGTCGAGAAATCCATTATCACGTGTTGGATCAAATTGCATGTCCTTAAAGTTCCATTTTCTAGATCGAGATTTTAGATTTTATATTTTGAATTATACAGTGGCGGTATAAAGTTCTATTTCCTATGTCGACGTTTTACAGTGTATATATTGAATTACACAGCGATGGTTGAAATTTCAATATCATACGTCGAGAATCCCTAATTCACACGTTGTATGCAACTGTTTGTGATGAAAGTTTTATTTCATATGGTGAGTAGTTAGATTTCATCTGTTGAATTTCACGGCAACGAGAAGCAGCCTCCTTGTTTAAAAATAACGCAGTCCGTTCACGAGAGCGACCTCTAGCGAAGAAATTCATAGTAATGCTCGACCTGTGAATGGTAACTTTCAAACTGTAAATGCGTGAAATGTAATGGCGCCTCATAATTGAATACACGAATGATGTATCTTAATACTCGATATTATTTTGAATTGTTAAAGTGGACATTGTGTAATGTTACTTTTAACACCAACACATCATTTCACCATATAAAAATAACAATTCTGACAAGCACAATAAAATGTCCAATCACCGCTGTGTAATTCAACAGATACAATCTGAAAACTCAACATACGAAATGGAACTTTCAGCTAATGTTAATCTCTTACGCAAGGTTACATAACCGGCCGGAGACCCGGAATCTTGATTCGGCAAAGGTGTTAGGTCGCACTATTTCACACCTATATGTTACAGCTTAGTCTTAAGATCAGAGGGAAGCCCACGGGGTGAACGAGGCGTGTTCTTATCTGTCCCCACGTTGAGAGACAGCGAGAGGGACATTGTCCGCTAAGTTTGATTGGATCGGTTCATAGCGACATCCAATCGGAATTGAGATAGAGGGTGTGATTACAATTTAGATCCGAATGTTACTTAAATTTCTTAAACGAAAATTTAGTTTCGCCTGGGAAGATTTCTGAGCAATAGGGTTACTCCGAGAGAGCCACTCGTAATTTGGCGGTGAAACTTAGAGGTAGATTCTAAGGAAAGACAAAGCTTCGAAAAGGTCAGTAAGTTATTTGCTCGATTTTTGCAGAATATTACGGCATCATAATTGTAATTATATGTAGTATGTATACTTAATTGCTAGCATCGTTTAGTATGTAGAATTACTTTGTATTGTTTCATTTACATGCTTATTTGAGAAATGGGCTTGCGCTTACGTAGATAATTATGTAGATTGTTAGCTTGTGGTCAGAATTAATTTTGTAATTCACTATTAGGTTACTGCGTAGTAAACTAGTGCATTTATTAATGTGTTATGTTAGAATTTACGCATGCTTGAATTGTGAATTTGGAATGGTTGAAGTATGTAAGATTAGTTACTATGGACGTATGAATATATCAGAGCATGGATATTTGAATATTTGCGTACTTTGTATGAGTGTAAGGTAAAGAAATGCGTCTGATTATCGTGATATTGTTTGGTATAACGGAATTAGGAATATGTACTGATGTAACGCAATTTATTGATGTATGTGTAAGAAGTAATTGATACCGTGCTGTATTAGGACGTTTGTTTTACCATACAAGAATGTATGGGTATCTCGATGTGAATGAATGAGTGACCGAAGAAATTTAATAGCCGTTATCTGATGATAGGCTGTGTGTAGTGTGAGATAAGTGGGCTAAGGAAATATATTGTACCGTCCTTGTCTTTTCACAGGACGCTTTTTAAGGGACAGAACTTCCGGTTCGGTTGAGTTCCGAGTCTCCAAGAGGTGGAGACGGAATTGAGACTAGCCGAACAGTCGAAGTCGACAGAAGTCTTGTCGGTGGAGAGAAAGGGGAGGAGGAGGAAAAGGAGTCTGGATGAGAAAGTGGAGGAAGAGGAGAAGGAGTATAGAGAAGTCGAGGAGGAGGAGAAGGAATTTGGAGAAAGTCGGGGAGGAAGAGGAGAAGGAATTTGGAGAAATAGGAGAGAGAAGAATACCACAGATGAGTAGAATACAAGGGCAGGTGGAAATCGACCTCACACTACTAATCAAGTGATACAATTGGCTATTAAAGGGTCGAGCGGAAGGAGTGTACTTGGGAAATTTGAATCATTTGACTATTGAATTGTTATTAAATTATTATTCATTGAATTTCACCCATTTTGTATATTTAACCATTTACCCGTTGGCATTGCTGACAGGGGGCTCGGAGCTTTACATCTATCTTTCACTAATTTAACTTCCAACCAAAATCGAGCCTGGGTGGGACGTCTACAATAGTTTAAATAAAATATTGGGAGCACCCCACCCCAACCATAACAAACTCCCATAGCGTGATTTGGCAGTTAATCTACAAGATACCCCTTTTTCAGTCATATCGCTACGATGTATGCAGTGTGACAGTTTATAGTGATGTTTAGTGATGTCTAGAACTGGGGCATGATGCCGCAGACATGTAGCATCATGTCCCACCCAGTCGCATTATCCTGACACCAGGCCGACTACTCCTAACACCAACCTCTTAATGCTGAGCGCCTAGCGAGGCAGCTGTGAGTACCATTTTTTTTTTATAAGTCGAGAGAAATAGAAACATAAAATCATTTGATATTATTACTGTATTACCACATTTAATCCATGAATGTCGTATTAAAATAACAATAAATAAATAATATATTTTACACAAATAACTTTTAACTTTCATCAGTTATAATTTGGAAAAGTTCTATGGTAGCCCATTGTACGATAAAGTATACAGCTCTAACGAGGTGTGTAATGACTTAGGAGATTTCTAATTCATGATTTTCTTGGAAATTTATATTTTCTGTCCTGGATATGTGGCAAGTGTTGCTATTACTAGTACAATGATAGGCTACATGGAAATCATCTTGTGAATTTGCGTGTGGGCTGATGACTGAACACTCCAACTGGTAAGTGCACGAGCTTTCATTTTCATCTGTATTATTATGATTGATTCAACTGGGGCTGATTAGGGGTGTTTGACAAAGTTTGAAGAGCGCAATTCTGACATAACACATTTCTGATTGCTGCCTGCTTTGCGGTAGCTCTTGAGAGATAATGGATTATTGTAGCCAGTGATGTGTATAGCCTGTGTGTCTGGCGCAGTGGGATTTTGTTTGTTTATTGTTGCTTATCTCTATCTTCGTTGTTATTGGTTTTCTTTTTCTTTTGTTAGTTTCTATTCGTTTGTTCCACACAACATTGCAAGTTGTTTTCTATCTGTAACTCAGTAAATTTTCAGGTCATCGTAATTAAATGTAGCTAAAAGTATCTAATTCGTTTCAAATATTTCGTGGGAAACGAATTAGGTACTTTTAGATACATTTAATGACGTTGACCTGAAAATAAACCGAGATTGGAAAAATTCAGGATGCGATGTGTGTCTGTCTGTCTGTCTCTCTCTCTGTCGCACGGTTGAGAATATATAACATATCCCAATTTGATTAAAATCAGATCCCCACTATCTTAGGTGAAGATCTGACAGCGACTGCTTAGGGTGGGTGGGTGGGTGGGGCATGTTCTGGTGACCTATGTTAATACCAAATAGCGCTAATTTTATCAGCCAATCAAATGAAGTCTTACAACTTCGCCTTTGGGAGACTGGTGAATATAGCTGAGCATCAATGTGTAAAAATGATTTTGTTCACTTTCGGATTTCTGAAAGCTGCATTTCCGTTAGTTAACTCATTAGAACATGACCCCTAAGCGGTCGCTATCAGATCTTCACGTAGGACAGTGGAGATCTGATTTTAGTCAGATTGTAAGGTCTTCCTGCCAGCGTGACGTATGTAGCTAATATACAAGATCCTCCTGACAGCATGACGTATGGAGCAAACAAATGCCAATTACTCTGAGAGTTTATTGAGTTTATCAAACTTCTCTCTCCTACTTACAATAGCGAGACACCTTAAACGTTTAAATTTAGACTTGTACCGGTAACTTATGTAGGAAAACATGCAACTTTCTTACAGACATGAAGCTGCCTATGCATTGTTCTGTATTCGTTTGATGGTGCAAACAATGGCAGTCGTTTTGTTTGAAAATTATGTTGGCAAATTTTATGTTTTTTCATTTTTCCCCAACCAATATGAGAATGGCAAATTTTTAATTGCTTTACCTCCCTTTCCTCTGGCACTGTTCTAATCGTATCAAAGGAAACTGAGACGCAAGGTTCCTAACTCCCTTATTACACCCACACTGGAGAACCTGAGGCCCAAGAGATCAAAGATATTATAGGAAACTATAGACTAAGTTGTAACAAGAGAGAGTCCTGGACCATAATGAGGAAAACATCAACTCTCAGAAGGTCAAAATTTGAGAAAAAATGTTTATCAGGTACATTTTAGTGCAAGTTATTGATTTGTGTAATTTATTGGTAGAACATATGGCAACGAATGATTATTTAGAGTATAGACCCAGACCGTTAGTCAAGACCCAGACCATTAGTCAAGACCCAGACCGTTAGTCAAGACCTGGACCGTTAGTCAAACCGTTAGTCAAGACCCAGACCGTTAGTCAAGACCCAGACCGTTAGTCAATGTTCAGACCGTTAGTGAAAGATCAGACCATTAGTCAAGGTTCTGACCGTTAATCGCTGTTCAGTCCGTTATTCAAGGTTCTGGCCGTTAAACAAGGTTAATACTGTTATCCGAGGTTCAGGCGTTTGGACAAGGTTCAGGCCCTGGAATAACGAAGAAAACTATTTAATCTGCAACTTTTATTAATATGTATACATATGGAAATTATGTATAAATGACAACTGAAATTTACTATGGAGAGAGAGAGAGAGAGAGAGAGAGAGAGAGACGTAGACTGTGCTTGTCCAACAGAAATACAAAAGGGCGATAACTCCTCAAAGAATATCTTCGTTGCCGTAAGTTCTGTGTATAATATTTGAGTTGGACTTTTTTCATGTCTTTTAACTTATATAATACCAAGATTTTATTTCGCTGCGAAGCAAAAGTTAAATTACAAAAAAATAGAGAAAACAAATGCTAATGCAAAAAAGGTAATAAATTTAAATTATTTGTGGGCACACCTTCGATCTTTAGCTATGACAAGCTATTGGCCTCGGGTGTGTCCCCCTCCCGTTTTTCAGAAACATTTAAAGGCTTTTATTTTCAAGGATCCCTCTCTTATTTTTGTGTGTTGTTTTCAGTAACAACAATTTAAAAATCTTGATTTTTTTGTAAATTTACAAAGTTGTTTTTATTGCAGGGGTTTCTCTAGATTTTTGGTTTTGTATTTTTGGATGGGTCATAATCCCGGGTCCCTGTCTAAGCAGGTCCCCTGTTTCCTTCCCTATGCCAATAAATGATAAATTATTATATGACATGTACCACCCCCCACCCCCACCCCCACTGACATATCGGTCTTTGACTGGCTTCCATGACACAGACGACTATATGTATATGCTATTGAGGCATGTTTGCTATTCATTTTTTTTGTGAGGACCGGTCTTTGTTTAGTCTAATTCATCTATAGTTACTTAATGATTATATATTCATGCAAAAAAAAACATTCTTACATGCATGTTCTTCTAAATAATATATTGTTTTGTTAGATACATATGTATCCGTTGTTGCATTTTGCTTTCTCCAATGCATGCATATATATATATATATATATATATATATATATATATATATATATATATATATATATATATATATATATATATATATATATATATATATATATATATGTTCACCTTCTCTAATATGTTCGTTTTGAATTTGAACTCGAGCCACATTTGTAAAGGTACTTGTAAGAAGGAAAAACTAACCAGTAAAATTAACGATATGTTTATGTATTGCTTGCATATATTGTTGTTAAGTACAAATGCGTCTGCTTGTATCTTCTCTCGCCGAAGAAAAAAACAAAATCCGTGAGAAATAAAAGAATTTATAAAACGGTAGAAAAAAAGTTATTAGTATTTGTAGGCAAATAATCCTTTTCAGAAAAAAGAATATATTTTTGGTCCCCCACCCCCGTTAGTTTAATGTTTGTCAGTATTTCCACGTTTGCGGTTTGCATTAGCTCCTTCACACACGTTCATTCCAGGAGCAAATTTTTCATAAATGAAAATGGTGCTCCTCAGATATCCAACTTGACTGCCACAGCAGCTCTTGTAAATCCGTTGTATAGCCCCGTGTGATCAACGGTTTTTTATTCTCGCAAAACGTGGATTCCTGTCCCCGTATTTGGTTCGCTGTACCTACATCATCTATTCTATTTTACTGTGGAGGACCCCCCCACCCCCGATTTATATACAGCTCAAACACACTGTAAATGATTATATACTAATTTTATATACTAATTCAGTTTTCTGTTCTTGTTTTTCAGGTCGTATTAAGTGCCATGGCGTGTGGGGCAAGGAAGCCCTTGCCGGATCGTCTATTATTGAAGCTGTATATTTCGTCTTAGATTACTCATTCTTAGATTTTCAGTGTCTGTTTCAGCTATCTCTTTGTATATTAGTTTAACCATTAAAAAACCCTACATAAATATCTGGAAATTATATTGCAGATTTCCATCTGCATCTTTATTTATCTTGTGTTTCAGGTCAGGCTTTGGAGACCAGTCAATGACATATGGTGAGAGTCCAAAGGGGCCCATCCTGGATCGTCCGTATTGCCGACTGGTTATTTCAACTATGGACAATGAGTGAAGATATTATTTCCAAAATTCTTAGATTTTCACACACACACACAGATATATATATATATATATATATATATATATATATATATATATATATATATATATATATATATATATATATATATATATATCCCGCAGAATAATCATTGCAATCTTTTGAGACAAATCGCCAAATTTCCTGGAATTATGTATTTCTAACAAAAACACATTTTCAAAAGTAAGGAATAATCAGGATGTTTTATTTTTTATGATGATAATTGATAGTCATGATGTTATAATAAAGGATGTGTGCACACTAGTTCAAACATTACAGTAGACATGTTCAACATCTTCCAGGATGCGGGCCGAATAAGCGATTCTTAAAGCCATACGCAACGCTGTAAATAAGCGACTAAAACCAGGTCACGGGCCGGATCCAGTCCACTGTTGGCAGCATGTCATCGCTACAGAATGCAATTCCCGCTCTTTCATTTTATCTAGACTAGACTTTTAGAACGGCTTAAGATCGGGACCTTCTTCAGGAACTTGAATGTTCTTTGATAATTGGATCTTTACACTGGGATTACACCCAAAGTTATCACATGGGAGCAATTTTTTTTTTTTAATCAGAATGAAATATGAAAGGCAATTTGTGTCACTGGCAGCCGATTTTAGCGCGTATAAAACATATACGCTTATGTCTGACCTTTAAAACGCCAGTTTTTGTAACTAGCACGCTATAAGTTGTATATAGCGTGCCGTTTCTTCATTTTAGCGCGCTAAAAATGAAAACTTGCGCGTATGTTTTACTTTCATACGCGCTAGTATTTCTAGCACATTAATTTAATTTTCTAGCGAGCTAGTTTTGCCCTAAATGCATGTGAAACTCTCACTTTGATGAAACTAGCGATTGTTTGTAATTTTCAATCGTCCAATGAAATGAATCATCCATTTGTATATCCAGAAAGATTGCATGTCATGGGGGTTCTTTGATGTAAAGACATCGTGGAAAGCGATGACAGATAAAGGTTTTACAATGCATTCAGGACACGGAAGACTACGTTTGCAGAATTGCCATATCAAACACAATTGTTGAAGATTTGACATAAATAGGAGGTGTTGATCTGAAAGTTATTTTTAATTTTACATGTTTATACTTACTACTAAATGATCGTTTGTTTCAACCGCTGCATGTTATTGTAGTCAGTTAAGGATATAACTTATGGTGCTTGTACTTCAAATCACGCAAAGAATTTAATTTTTTTAAAACGTAATCCTTGAAATCGCTTGAAATCGCCTGATTGATTACTAGTGAGCAAAACATAAATGTTTCTGTTTATTTAATTGGTGTGCTCTGATTAGGTATATTTCTCATGCTACCTGCTTAATATTAACTCAGCAATTATATTTGTAATTTGTAGAGTTTCAGTATTCTAATATTGCATGTATATTGTAATTAAATTATTAAAGTACAAGTCGAGACAGATTATAATTTAGTATTTGTTACATATTTTAATTAATGTTTAATATTTTGATTAATGTTTGCCAATCATATATTCTACTTCGAACATTTAGTCAAGACATCCCTTTATCATGTTTACTTGTAAATAAATTATGCTGAGTGATTTTGCTCAAGTTTATTTTTTCCCCCATTTTATTGGGAAGGGGTCTTTTCTGCGGGAGTTGTTGTTCGTATAGTATTAGTTGCCCACATTAGGGCTTAAGATAGAAATAAAAAGCAAAATAAAGACAGAAATTTTATTTAAACTCTGTCTCTATATCTTTTTGTTTCACAAAACTATATATAGAAACACTGTTCACTGTTCATTTCTCACTGATTTGCAAAATATGGATCTTTCAGATTTAAGTTTAAATATAACTGCTTCTCCTAACTATGATAAACTATTTGTAGAAAATGCTGATTGTGCATTGCTCCAGATTTTAAACATGTGTAGTACGTGTATTTTATAAACAGCTAACTATCGTTGAGGTAGATTTAGGTTTCATTTTTAACTTGCAGTATCTTTATATATGAAAGATATATATATATATATATATATATATATATATATATATATATATATATATATATATATATATATATATATATATATATATATATATATCGGGTAGCATGGAGGTAACACTTTGGACATACTGTAGGAAATTCTTAAATGTTGGTGGGGCCAACCGTGAATACAAAATCATAAATCGCTTTCACACTTTTCAGTGCAAACATTTTCTGGAAATGTTTTTCTCTTTAAGAAACTCAAAGTAAACTCATTTTTTTTCAATGCTGTTTTCATTGGCGCTTTTACGTTTACATTGCTGCTTCCTTTAGAAAAATGTGCTAGCTGGAGCCTCTTCTATAAGCAAAAGAAAATGAATCCATAGAAAAGTAAGTGGACCTTTGTGGATCCGCGCTAATGAATTCATTTAACACACAGTTTCACATCTGACTGGTCGACATGTTCCTTGTGAATATGCATGATCATGCAGTGATTCAACCTCAGTTGGCAGATTGTTGCTCATATCCAGGGTTTCTGGCTTCTCAGGACACTGAAGGAACGCTCACTAAGTACATTGGTGGAAGGATTAATGAGGATGGGACGCAGAAGTCTGATACATTCCCGGTAAATGTCTTTCCCTGCCGATGAAAGGCTGCTGAAAATATCCATCACTTCTAGGACTGAATGGAGAGAATAATTGACTTTTGAATGAATCAGTTCCACATTCAATTCATTCTTGTTTAATTCATTGAAGAATTCGCAATTTGCACACCACTCTTGTGTTTGCGTCATTGGCCTCTCCATATTTTGCGAGAAACAATGACTCCATGGATCGAATCATCGTATTGCCAGGTTGATCAAACCGCCTAGTGATAGCTCCGAAAAGACTGTCGAGGCAGTGAAGGAATAGTCTGCGGTGTAGCTGATGACATCTTCTGCAAAGTGTGACTTGTTGCTTCCTTCTTCATATCTTAGAGGAAGCCTTCGCTTCCTGGGGAGCACAGATTCATCCACCAAATCGTGTGCCTTGAGTAGTGTTGTCTCCCAAAATGCGTTGAGACAGTCTTCAGTCCGGATGCTCTGCAGAGTGCAGATAACTTTCTTTGACAGTTCTTGTCCTTCGGAAGTAGTAATAGTTTTGTTCTACATGGCACGACTCAAATTATCAATGTATCCGAATGTCAAGATGACCAGTTGAATGCACAAAAAAATATTCAGATGTTGCCAGATTGGGTTGTACACCAAGAAACCGTGCTTTGTTCTCAGTGTCACTGGAGCATTATCTTGCTATTTTCCACGTGAGATTCAATTCCGAGTAATTTTCTGCAATTGAACGAAAAATGTCTACTTTCACCGTCTAGTGAGTTGGTCAAAGTACTCTTATGCCAGATGTGGAGACAAGAGGTTCCTTCTTGATGTTTTCGAAAAGTGGTTGTCTTTTAGGCGAGTAGTTGATCAGTTCGGTCACCTCTTGAGTCGTTTCAAGTGCACTTTTCATAATGGTACGTTTTGCACCATATCACTGCATGCCAGCGACAGGCAATGTCCATAACAATGAGTGTATATGCAGCATGGTTCCTCTGACTGGACTTTGATCCTGCCAGACGTTGTAGGTGTCGTCGTAGCACTTATTTTTGTTATTAAAAGTGACAAAGACTATTGAGAACACTCACGCGACTTCTACAAATTGACACAGAATGACGTTGTTCGTAAACATCCCCCCCCATGCTAATTATCTTATCCAAACAGCATGTTCAGCATATATGAGACATTCCAAATGTGTTCCATATGTATAAGGAAGTCCTTTACTCTTCGTTTAATAACCACTTTCACGCAAAGTTTCTATGTTGATTTGTATCAAGTCTATTTTCGGTTGAATTTGAATTTACACTACGTTTGACATGGTACTTAAACTAAATTTGATTGGCACATTGGGCCCTGGAAAAAGTATTATGTCATAGTTTAAACTTGCATCAAGGAAGTTTTACAAATGCGTGTTTAAAGAACGGGATACCTAGAAAATCCAAAATGGCTGATTCCCATCGTGGTCCCTCTTCAGACGACAATTTCATTAGGCAAATGCTGCCTGATTGTAGATAATGTGACAATAACTTTTTAAGTTTTGAAGTATGTCAGATTATTGGAGCTGAGAAAAGCTGAGATACCAGTGGGTGATATTGAACCTGATAATGGTTTTAAATACGAGTCCGATGTACATGCTGGATGGACAAGATTAGACGGCGTAGATGTCAATCACCTTTTCAGTAAATGTAGAAAAGGCAGTATACCAAGATAAACTAAAATACAGACAACTTAAAAGTAGAATGCAGTTTTCATTTCTTTTCTAAAACAACTGAGCCCTGCTGGATAATGTGCTACAAAACTATATTTCCCTCTCAGGGTTCACATAAACTGAATGAATACAAACGAAACAAAATTAAAATAAGAAGTAAAGATATATATTTCAGCGAAATACCTCTGTCTGGTGGCTGAAGTGAGTCCTGCACTTGATCACATGAAACAGCCTTAAATGGCCTAAAATGTTGAATACAAATTACTGACAACTAAAATGTAGTCTG
>JAECUM010068784.1:0-10402 GCA_016617855.1 Megalonaias nervosa
ATTTTTCAATTTCACGTTTAAATCGCTCCCCCTCTTCACTTGTTGCTTCTCTCTTATTAAACCTATCCCAATATACCCTCTTGGCCCAATTGTCAGCTGCTCTCTCTTTGGAACTAACCTAGCTTTACATAGTTTGTCCAATTGTCTGGAAAATTAACTGCTATTGTTTCAAGATCCTTTTCGATCTCTTGAAGGTCCTATTCGTTCAATATTCCAGTTGCTGGCATCTTTGATTTGCACTTGGGTGGTACTGTTCATTCAGCCGAAACAACAACCTTGCTCTTGTTGCTTTCTTTATATACTTGGTGCGTTTGAGCATTTTACGAATTTGACCTGGTTCGGTTCTTTATTCATTCCAGTTAGCCGTGCCACGTGTTCCACTGTTGTACTTGTTGCCTTTTGAATGTCTTCAGCATGTTTGGCAATTATCTTTCTTGGTTTAATCAGTAGCACAAATATTTATTCAAAGCCCTCTGTGATGTCTTCTTGTATAGTTTGTCATAACTGTAACATATCTTTGACACTTTTTTGACCTGCATCATTACCATTCAAGGTGTCGTCTTTCATACTCTTCGATGACATCACTGGCAGATACTTTATATGTTATGATTGTTACATTGTTTTATCTAGACCCACATAATACTTTTGTGAGACACATTCGTGTCCAGATCCACCTGACAAATTAATGGTGAAAAAAAAAAACTATACGGGTCATTTCTGATCTGCACAAACGTCATGAAATTTTTCGTTCAACGGGTAGTCAGCAGTACACCAAATTCAGTGGCTGTTTGCAAGGCCATAACCGTCAATGCTGTGAAATATCATCAACATGTTACAGTTGTCACGGATTACTTTAGGCACATGGTGCGTACCTTTGCATGAAAAAGATCATGTCAGTGTTTCTGTGTCAACCACATGAAAATATTAGCGCAGGATTGATTTGGTGTTCAAGTATCACATTGTGGTACACTGCAAGGGTTTTTCATTTGCATCCAAATCGTCAAATGTTGGTGCTTCATTGATGGTGGAAAAGAAATTAGCAGTGGTGGTGCTTCTCATGGATGCCTTGTGACTCAATGATTTTTGTAAATCTTTTAAGGCATCCTCACATGGTTGATCATCAGCTGACAACACAATCACGTACAACTGATCCGAATTTAAAAATAAAAAAAATCATATTCAAGAACAGTTGAGTTTTTCCTAATCCAACAAGGCCAATGATCAGTATACAAACTGAGTTCGAAAACCTGGTTCCATCACCATGCTTGGACAGTTTAGGTGTTGCCGCGTGGAAAAATCAATGATGAAAAAATCTTTGATTTTTCTGAAAGCATCTATAAAAGGTTGTGCATAGTATATGGCTTGCTTACTAAAATGAGCAAAAGTCATGGCTTTGACCTATATCATGAATAACAAGTGCAATAAGGCAAAACTGGCATAAGACACTACTATTTTCTCAATTTTCGTTTTTAATATATCACTAGATAATTTAAATGAACATCTGAAACACTATTATAAAACTTATAGTGATTGCCTTTGAAAAACATTTGTTTTCTTACTGTTCATGTACTACCATGTGTAAAGGTGATATGTACCATCAGGGCAAATAATTTACCTAAACTTAAGTTGCCTCCCCTGACACACAAAATGATCATGAGAAAGCCAGTGGATTTGCATGAATACCTTATTAGTAATTTTAGTAAGACTGGAGCTGCAATGAATAACCAATTTAGCTTTTAATCAGAATATGTTTGCAAATATTTAAAAGGAAAATCATGACTTGAATATTTGTTTGTTTACCTATTGAGTTTAGCAGCTTTTTATAAATGAAAAAATAAGCTAATATCTAAATTAAGAAATGATGAATTAGTTTACAAAGGAATAACTTCAAACCCACAAAGGAATAACTTCAAACCCACAAAGGAACAACTTCAAACCCACACAGGAATAACTTCAAACCCACTATATCACCTAAAATTCAAACTCCCAACCATCCTAACCATAATACAAATATTTAAATAGTTACACTGCATGTAACATCACATTTTCTATTGCCATTCAAGTGCTCTTGCAAAGATAACACAAACTGCAGCATGTTGATAAAGAAAACAGCAAGGCATATGAGTCATATAAAATTTAATCACGACTTTATGTTCCAATCAACATATATTTTTAAAACCGTACTAAAATTAACTTACTTATAACTCTTAAAAAGTTGAATGCATACATTATTGTATTGCAAATACCTTGTCATATACACCATTTCTAAAAGTTTGCTTGACTGAATCAGGTCACTGAACTAATGAACCAATTCTTACCATAGACCTTCATGATACCAAAATATATTTCAGTGATATATTTTATTTCCGTAAGTGTATTTGCTTTGTCATTTTTTAAAACTACTTTCAATATGATCCACTGAAAAAAAACATGACATTGCAACTTTACATATCAATCAACATATTCAAATTTAATTAAATTCAATTAATCACTTATACATGTTATCTTTTTTGTTAACAAATCACTTCCCAGAGAAATTAACATCCTGTCAGTTCTCGTAACAAAAGATATCAAAACACTTCACTTAACAAAATCAATTTTCCGTTTATTTTCAATACCTTATTTAAAGTAAATTGCTTCTATTGCTAAAAAGTCTAGTGCTGCATAGATCATTATGTCATGAATAGTTTGCTATTAATGCTATTCAAAAATGTAGCCAGATTGGATGAGGGCATTGACCTACCAAACTAGTTCTCATCATACACCTTTATGATTCTGAAATACTGTATTTATTTGACAGAACTGAGTACCAGTAGCTTAGTAAGGTGCCTTGCTGATAAGCACACAATTATAGCCATCCTGACCTTATCAATGGTATGACTCTAACCTGCACTTTCTGAGTCTTGACTCCAGCATGCAAACTGCTGAGACACCTGTTCTGTGATGTAGAAATAATGCTATCATGCAGAAAACAATTATCTTCTCTCAGTCACAATTGCCTTTGACCTTTAGACACTGAAACTGATAAACTTCTTGCTTACCTGCCAATTCAAGCAATAAACCAAGTATGTTAACAGTAAATGGAGAACTCTAGCTAGTGCACAGAATTGAAATTGACAACAGATGGATTGATAAACAGATCGATTGACAACAAATGCATTGACAACAGATGTATGTTATAGTATAATATAATACACATGGCAGGCATATAACCAATTAGATGTTAACTAAATGTTTTGTTCATCGTGGTACTCTTTGGTACAAACGAACTTTTTTATAGTTTATTTTAATTTCCATTATATGTATATATTACATCTAATTTGCATCTAATAGGAGACCTAATCTTTACAGTGACAAATGTCCTGCCTAAAATTTCTGCCACCTGTCCATAGTTATTTCTGGTAAAAACTGACAGATGGTACATCATTACCAGTTTTGACAAAACTCACACATAGTAGTGCATATGACTGTTTCTAATGCAGCTGATTCTCTATCTGATCAGTCACATTTCCACTTGTATACCAACCAGTTTGCATGAACTGGCTGACACAAGACAACCCCTGGTGCTTACTTTTATTTGCAAAAAGATGCTCTCTATATGTTTACTCAGTGATAATAAATCTCAATCCTAATTACATATTATTTAATGTAGTGCAAGAAAGCAATCTCAGGTACAGTTCAGTTAATAATAATAATAATAATAATAATAATAATAATAATAATAATAATAATAATAATGATAATAATAATAATGAGGACGTTGTGCAGCACAGAGGGTGAACAGACCAAAATTTCAGACCGAAGTAAAGCTTCCTACGGAGGTTGAAAAAATGCAAGCGTCAATAATGCTAAAGTAGTGACTGTAGACAGACCAAAATTTCAGACCGAAATAAAGCTTCCTACGATGGGTGAAAAAATACAAGCGTCACCGAGACCTCTAACTGGGTCTTTTTTGTGTGCGTAAAATATACCCACCCACCCCACACACACCCCCACACACGGGTGTAACAAAAATTAACGGTTAGGTGGTGTAATTAAATCATTATTATATCAATAATAACGCTAAACATGGAATCTCGCATAGCTAAATTAGGTCAACAACGAATAGAGGCAATTAAAAAATATCTTCCAGTCCGTGATTCTGTCTAGCAAAAATTACAAGAGTGTCAGGAGTCTCAGGTAAAATTTACAGAAAGTGCAGAACAGTTATTTAAACCAATTGTCGAACCAACAAAGAAAATTGTTACAGCAACTGAGGCAGCACAAAAAGTTCTTGAGACATGACCTGTTGATATTGCTGGCCGTCTTCAGGCAGCTTAATCACCACCCCGGCAACCTCCTCAACCACATCCCCCTCAACTACAACCTGAAGTTCAACCACAACCTGAAGATCAGCCGCCTCCAAAAGCTAAAACGAAGATAATAGATACATTTACTCCGGAAGGTACTGACGCCATCAACAAACCGGACCAATCAATTGATATTTCCGCATTTGGATATCGTGATAGAGATATGTGTGTAAAACCCGAATATGTTAAAACTCTGAAATCTGCCGATTGGGTTAAGGATGTATATCGCGTCGCCGCTAGTATTCCGCAGATCAGATCTACGGAAGATGTTAATCAGTTTAACATTTTTAACCAGGCAGTAGATGAGCATATTGAACAAAGAAAACAAGAAAGGAGACAAAGAGAAGAAGAAATGAAGTTGCAACTTAAAAAAGCTAAACAAAACAAGGAATTACGCTCAACAACAAGTAAGAAAAAACAGACAAAACAATAAGTAAGAAAAAGATACAGATCCTGGCTCCAGTGCCACTGGAAGTGGTCTGCTCAACGGTGGCCTTGATAAACTTTGTCCCGATAATGTCCTTGTCGATGTTGATCGGCCAGAAATTCTGATTGGTGGAAGACGAGCCGGTAATAATTCCCAGAAATCATCAATGAAGCAGCTGCTATTTGTCAGAGATTATTCACAGGTGGTATCATGGACATTAATGTTTATCGGTCCCTCATCGATGAAATCGTTGATGATTACCGCAGTGATTGAGAGTATGCAATTAGGTCAGTGACAAGAAAATAAGATAATCATACATAATGCTCAATGTGGACAGATCATGGTCGGGGTGATAATTTCGTTATTACCTACATATAAAGTGATTTACGGGGATGGACTCGGTGATGTTGTTTTGGGACTATTTAGAAGGATAGCCCCAAAAGCAATACCGATTGTAAAGCAACTGGGAATAAAAGTTATTGACGCTGTTCGTGATAAAGGTATTGGTCCTGTTGGTGATGTTGCCAGTAAAGCATTGTCAGCAATCAAGGATAAACTAGCACGATTAATACGACGAAAACCTCGGCCAGTAAAATTACCCAGCACTGAAGTGATGCCAGCAAATGTTAGTAAAATAATAAATCAAGCTGCTAATCAAAAACTAGCAGAGTTGGCTGGTGTACCCATGTCAGTAAAAGAAAAAAATATATAACTCCTAGTCTGATAGGAGGAAGCGTTCTTCGTGTTAGACGTTAACAAGTATAATAAAATGTTCAAACGGGTAACCATTCCAGCATTTGACATGGATGCGCAAGTTCTCATGGATGAATCTGTGCGCAATTATCAATATTATTCTTATGATTCACGTGTACCTAACGCAAGTGGATGAGTCGAACTACAAGTTCAGGATACAAGTAGATATTTCTTGCCTGCTGAGGCATTTATTGAGATCGAAGGTAAACTTTTGAAAGCAGATGATACAGCATGCGGAATTGGTGATCGAGTTGGTTTTGTTAATAATGGCATCATGGCGTTATTTAATAGTGCCACTTATAGCATCGACGGACGAAATATTGAATCATGCTTGGAAAATGTCGATGTTGCCACGACGATACTTGGTCTTGCAAGATACAGCGATGATTACTCGAGATCAGCTGGTCCATCGATGATGTTTGCAAAGGATACAACTGATCATCGAGAAAGCAGAAACGTAACACCAAGTGCAGTTGGAACTGAAGTTGCATCGATGAATGAAAACTTCAACTTGGGATTCGCATCACGTCGATCAATGTTGAATGGCGATGAAGAATTTTCATGTGTGATTCCACTATCACATATATTTGGATTCTGTAGAAATGTTAGAAAAGTTATAATTGGTGCTAAACACACCGTGGTACTTGTCAGAAAAGCCACTGACAATGATGCAATATGGCATGATGCAGGTAAAGTAATACTAACAAAACTTTCGTTGTAGGAAACACAGCAGGGAGTGTCAGCACCACGACATATATTCATCGCGTTTCAGGAAAATGCCAGAGTAGATTCGCAGGAACGAAATCCAATGGTGTTGGACACGCTTGGGATTAATGAAGTTTCTTTGAGGATAAATGGACTTGAAGATATCTTATTGAATTTTGAACACAATCATGTTGCACGTCCTTATCATCTGTTGATGACATTTATGGGGCGTGACTGGAATGTGGATTCTGGTTTGCAGATATCTCAGCGTGATTTTACAACATTATATCCGGTATATTGTTTCTCACTGGAACACTTGGATTTGCTCGGACAATCAGTCGCTGACGTACATTTCCGAGCGCATTAGCACGAGTACCTGCTGCCATACCGGGTCCACCAGCTATTCCTGGTGGTTATAGAGTGGTCGCTGTTATACTCTCAGACAAAACAATGCTGCTTGAAGGTGTTGGTGGTCGAATCAGAGTCATTGATGCCCTAGTAGTTAACATCTAATTAAATCGTTCATGATATTATAATGTCGTATCATCATGTTAGTGTCAGTCTGACTCCTGGTCAGGTTAAAAAGCTGCAATCAGTATCAAAAAGGAACTGTGGAATAAAAATATTACTGAAATCATAACAGATCGCAGGTGGTCCAAATAAACCATCACTGACAGAAAGGCAACTCAGACACTTCAATGAAGCCAAACGATCAAAGACCGGCGTTAGATTAAATCTTTCTGCAGGTGCCATTAAAGATATCACCAAGATGCAGATATACCCGCGTTGATAGACGCTGCAGCCACAGCTGTTGTAAAAGCAGCTGCACTTGGTGCTGTTGGAACTGCTGCTGGGATGGCATTGAAGAAAGCAACAGGACAGGAATAAAAACTTCAAAAAAAAAACAAACAAAAACCTCAACAGGGAAAGGTCTAAGACTGCCAGGAACTCCCCATTCATGGTACGGTCAATCCTCTTCCGAATCGGGTCTAAGACTTCCCGGGACACATCGCTGTAGCTTCCTATGTCCAATTTTGATTTATTTAATGCCGCTAAAACATTAAACATCAATAACTTCAGAGGAGTTTTTATGCGTGATCAATTACCAAAACAACCAAATAATGTTGAAACCGGTATCATTAATTTTGATGGAGGTTCTGACCCAGGCACTCACTGGGTTGCATACGCGACTGATCCACGTGGAGTTGTTTATTTTGATTCGTATGGGTTTGCACCATCAAAAGAATTTTTAAAATATGTGAGCAGGTTGCAATGCATTCCAGTCTGGTATTCAACATTACCAACACAGACAATAACCGATCCGCCAATATGAGGCCGTGAAGTACTCGCTGTACTCGACGCCGTGTTAAGGTCCCTAATACCGCCTCATAAAGTCGTGTACAAGTTTACCACCAGATGGTATAGGCGTCCACCGTCGTTTTAAACAGGTCTTAGTGAATATACAATGGTAGATATTTACGGAATATCTGCTCGGAGTTTTACTCAGGGCAAACCTGAAGGCGACTTATTCAAATATGCAACTCTTGACCAGGTCAAGAATGAACTCGCTGACCTTTTGAGTCTCGCAAGTGTTGATCAAGATGAAGTCGTTGTTTTTCAGGATAAAAAAGGACGATTAAAGACGAGCAATATCCCGTTGATGACATTGTTAATGACAATCAATGATGGAATGACCACATTTAGATCTGAGTTTACTACTCATGTAGCCGCGTTTGTAAATTTTCGCAGAAACATAAATAGAACCATTAATGAATTTTTTGGAAATTCAGCGGTTGTTGATATTAAACTCTCTGACATCAAAACAATACCGACAGTGTAATATATACAGTAGCGTCTGGATCAGCGTTATGGACACCACTCAATAAATCCATCAAACATCGCGCTGAGGTTACCGGCATATACAGGTTCTCAGTAATCGGCACTCTGACGTTTATAATATCTACGACGACGACACGACGTTCTCCAATCCCAACTACGTCTAACTGTGTTAGTGATACTGGCTCAAAACGACGAACGAATATTTGTGGTGGAACCAGAAGAAAAGGCGCCCCCCCCCCCCCCGTGTTGTACTATTGGTTTCTTGAATTCATCGACAGCATACCACCTACTTAAAATTTAGTAATTTATATAATGAACTCCCCAATCGACGTTCAACATTTCAGATACGAGCAAAAGTGTGTTCGTGGCATATCCAACTGAAAAATATCATCGACGAGTATACAGTAAAACAAAAAAGAAAATATCACAAACGTGTCGTTGTCACTGGTATAATTGTATAGTCTGCATCTGCGGTCATCGCTGGAACAGTAATTGTCATGGGCGCATTATCAGCCACATACGTGATAACACCAGTGATAGGAATTGGTGTTTCAGTTGCAACAGGAATTGCTGACATTCTTAATATCATCACAAAAAATTATCCACGTGCGTGGTTGATAAATTACACGAATATACAATAAAGTTGCATACGACGACTCTGGCATACTCAGATTATCTTCGTTGATATCATCACGTCTCAACGATGGAATAATATCAGATCAGGAATTCGCAGATATGGTTAAGATTTACCATGAGGCAATGACACAGTCATCCACTGTGTCAGGAGACAAGGTAGAATCTACGAAAAACGATAATAGACTGCCGATTTAACAAATAATAATGTCATCTAACGATCAAAGAACGTCACAATTACTGCAACAGATCGTCGCTAATACAACTCCGTCAAAAACCACGCTGATATCAGCAAACTCAACCAATCCTGAGTTCAGCGTTAGCTTTCCAACTGTGATTCTAGCGAAGGGTATAGCACTGGCACGATAACGAATGTATCATAGTTGGCCAAACATTAAATCAAAACCAATCGGTGCGTTGCAAGCAAATAATTCACTGGTATTTGCGTATAAAAATAAACCTGATGGAACACCAGACTGGAATGTTATGAGTATACCTACGGGCAGTTATCAAATCGAACAGATCAACGATGAGTTCCAACGCAGAATCAAATCTATCACAGGAAAAGAATCCAAAATAGCTGTCACTGTCCACGAAGCAAGATTATCAGCGGCGACAGAAATATCATTATGCCGTCGATATATATCAGTCGTCGATTTTAACTGTTAGGATGGCCAGAAGTACAACCACCAGCACCTGCAGCGATACCGCAGCCAAAACAATATGATTACAACAAAGATAAACAAATATTTTTAAAACTTCCAGAATATCGTAAAACTTTTCCATGCTCGTATATAAGTACTCGGGTAAACGATGAAATATCTTATTGTATTGCGTCTGATGGTGAAAGGCTTCCTAAGATGATACGACCGTTATATATTTATGACGATGATAAAAATCCGATCATCGTTGAAAAACATATCAAATCTTTCTCCGACGCAATTAATTCTGAACATCAACGGGTATTCGGTGATGTGCGAAATTTATTTTCCAGTATAACACAATACTGCAACGATGATACGTGTCAACAGATCATTGAAACGATACAACATCTAAACTAGGTTGCATCAGATATCATTTTGTCAATCGGATTATCGTCGGAACAGTGATTGACGCCGGTGACAGATTCGTTGATTTTCACCACCCCCCACAACATCTTTTAAACAATTATTTGCAGCACATTATAAAATAACCGTAGCAGAATCACGAAGATTTGTATTACCCGGATTTAACTTTCCCGAGCTAAAGAAAGTCAACGATTGTTTCCAGGCTAATCTAGTCGTTTACTAGTCCGAGCTTCCTCTTACACTGAAAACTCCATATCTGATTTTTGCTGAAATTTGACATGGATCTCGCCATTTGCATCCCGAGTCACATGACTATACAAATTTCGCAACCTACATTTCAGTGACATCGAAGATCAAATAGTCAGGTGACAATACACAATACACAAATTGCCCAATTTGATGAACATAGAATTAGAAAATATTATATACAAGCGACTTAATATTTGTCAATAAATGTAATGGATACTTAATTTTCAACATATTTATTCTGAGAAGAACGACCAGAAACCTGCCAGATTCGCAGCAGAGTGGAGAAAACAATTTTCAACAAGTACCGAGCACGCGAAGGTGATGTTTTTGTTGGTATTACGTGACTACGGCTTTGACACGTGCTCTCTACTTAGTGTATC
>JAECUM010068788.1:0-11545 GCA_016617855.1 Megalonaias nervosa
AAAGTGAGGGGCATCTTTCCGGTGCAGGGTAATGTTTTGATAGAAGGTTCGTTTTTTTTTTTTTTAAAAAAAAAAAAAGACCATTAGAAAATCAAAAAGGGAGGTCGGTCCGTCTCCTCTGCTACTGGAGACTTGCACTAAGTATAGGAAACTATTTTACCTTTGATAAGTTCCACAACAAAAAATAACCGTTATTATGACAAACAGGCAACTATAACAGCAGAGGGAACAGGTTGTCATCTTAAAACAAAAACTGCATGTATATTCAATTTTTGAGGTGGGTTGGGTGGTTATGGGAAGAGGCCCTGGATTTTGTTGGTTGTGAAATTCCGGCCTCAAAAAGATTGAAACAAATAATATTCTTATTCTGATATATAGCAAAAGGAACCCACTGTATCCAATCTGATAGTTAAAAGAACGATCTTCACGCAAAAGAGAAATGAATATCCTGGCTTGAAAGGAAATCATCAGCCCCCGGTTACCTCCAATCCGAAATTTAAATGGTCAGTCCCTTACACGGCCGTTTTTAATGATTGTTAACGAAGACTACACTCCTGTTACTTTCATATAATTACGTGTATTGATCTTGAACAACATTGTAGACATTAGGCACAGGAAAATGAAGAAAAAAGAAATTCCAAAAACTGCATAAGTTAAATTAGTAGACAGGACTAGCCATTTTTCCAAGTTACTTGTACTGGAGAAGTGGATAGGAAAACCAGCATTGTAGAGTCCTGAATGGCATTAACTCCAATATTGAACTGGAGTGGCCACATTTATATAATACTGAGTTTTAAGAAACGGCATGGTGGTTATTATGGTTGAAATCTGTAGCTTAACAATTCTTTATCTAAAAACGATCTTAAATAACCTTCGTCTGCAGAGTTCCGAATTGTCCTCCTCCTCATTCCCCCCAACGGCAAAAGCCATCGAAACTTTGCACTGTTTCGCTCTCCCTGGAAGTACGTCTTCCGAATCATCTCGTGCTGGACTTTTATTATTTATTAATAGATTCCTTAATAGGGATTGTTACCCTTATTGATTATCAATTTGGATACATGTGGTCCAATGTATATTATATTCACGATCTATGACAAGATACGTACTGAATTCGTATCTAATCGTGCAGACTTCGCTTATTATGTTGTTGTTGTTGTGGGGCTTAACGCCATTTTTCAGCACACGATAGGCTATACATGGCGGCCAGTATTAATGGTGGAGGAAGAAACCGGGAAATCCCCGGAAAGAACCAGCGACCCAAAAGAAGCTACTGGCAAGCTTTCTCACATATCCACATTCGCCGAATCCTAGACTCGAACCCCCGCAGACAGAGGTGAGATGGCAGTGATCCGTAACGGAGAGCGCTTTAGACCACTCGGCCACTCGGGGCCCCGACTTCTCTTATTATGATGTGATAACCCCTAATCCCTAAATATTGAAGTCAGTTATTGACCATGAGGAATATAGCCATACTTAAAGTATTACGTATTGCTTGTATCTTAATATTATTAAAACAAATTATAATTTGATTTCTTTCAGCTCTCAATATGTCATTATATCCAGCATTATTGATTATATCATAATTATTGTTTAGATCTATTTCCATCATTGTTTAAATTATATGTATTATTAATTTTTGTAATTAGCAAACTTGAATTATCGTTTAGCTTGTGCATTTTCTTCCGACATGTACACATATCAGCATGCATATACACCTAAAACATTAATGACTTTTGTCTTTCTATTTCTCTTTTATTTTATTTCATTTTATTACGGTAAAGTTTCTTGTATACTCGTAACGAAAGATAAATCTTAACTCCCGTGATCTACACGCATGCGGATTTCAAAACTCTTTCAATCAATGCATTTTTCCTGACCCTAATAACTTACTCATATAATTTATTTTATGTACACGCAAGTAGTGTAGTGGGGCGATATAGCCTCCCGTAGACCGTAATGTTAAAAACAGGCCCCGGCAGTATAGCCTCAAGATTTATAGCCTCAAAATATCAGCCTGGGGGGATATAGCCTCAATGGGAATTTTGTATTAGCACACGTTGGGCCTGTATAGCGTCAAGAGGAATGGAACAGGTAGGGTGACGTCATGGTACTGGTCATTGGCAACAATGTAGCAAGGTAGTACTGTGACGTCAGACCACCTGTGTCATTGCTATAGACAAACACGAATCAGGCGCGTTCGTGTTTTAGTAGAGTAAGGGTTTTAATTTTTTTTTAGGCAAAGTGAAAATAAATATCTTTTCGAAGCAATGGAGTGGCCCTGAAAAGGGCCTTTGGGTTCTTCTTCTTTTTTTTATCTTCTCCAGTTCTTCCACCAGTTCCTGACCTTTTGAATAATTCCTTTCTTCTTTTCTTTCTCTGGCATCCAGTCAGGATGACCCATAGCTCTAAATTTCTCTTGCACTTTTATCCAATTGTTGTTTAATTTCTCAAAGTCTTCTTTCTTCTTTCTATTTTCCTTCTCCTTTTTCTCTTTTGTCCATTTCTCTTCTTTTCTCCAGGTTTCTTTGATTTTCTTCACCTCTTCCTCCAGTACTTTTCTCATCAGGTCTTCAGCTTTTTTTAAAGAGTCTACGCCCAAGTTTTTAACAAAAGACCACTCGGTGAAATTGAAAGGAGCCTACTCTCACATATTTAGGTTGAATGAAACCTCTAATCTTCTCCACTTGCTCCTCTGTCATACCTGCTACTAGATCCTTGGCTAGTTTTATGCTGGTAACTTGAGTGGTTACAAAGTCTTTCGTAACTTGATAGCTCCATTCCTTTTCAGTCCTTTCAACCACGTAGACTCCATCCATTATAATAATAAATATCTTTTAATCTGTTGAACAAGTCCATGTTGCTGCTCATTTTTTTATTCTGTGTAGAATGGCGCGAATGACGAGCGCTCTGATTTATATCCGTGGAGCACGGACGTGAACGAAAACATCCCTTACACTCACTTCACATACAATATACTATCCTCACCAACGAACGAGTAAGCATAAAACACACCTATCTACTATCCACACAATCGGGATGAGAAGAAAAAACACACAAATATACTATCCTCACCAATGAACGAGAAAGCATAAAACACACCTATCTACTATCCACACAATCGGGATGAGAATAAAAAACGCACAAATATACTACCCACACCAACGAACGAGCAAGCATAAAACACACAAATATACTATCCTCACCAACGAACGAGAAAGCATAAAACACACCTATCTAGTATCCACACAGTCGTATGAGAAGAAAAACACACACCCATATACTATCCACACCAACGTATAAGAACGCATAAAACACACAAGTTTACTATCCTCACCAACGAAGAACAATGCATAAAACACACCTATCTACTATCCACACAATCGGGATGAGAAGAAAAATACACACCAATATACTATCCACACCAACGAAGGAAGAGATGAAAAACACACCCATATACTATCCACATCAACGTAGGAGAACGCATAAAACACACAAATTTACTCTCCTCACCAACCAACGAGAAAGCATAAAACACACCTATCTACTATCCACACAATCGGGATGAGAAGAAAAACACACAAATATACTATCCTCACCAATGAACGAGAAAGCATAAAACACACCTATCTACTATCCACATAATCGGGATGAGAATAAAAAACACACAAATATACTATCCACACCAACGAACGAGCAAGCATAAAACACACAAACATTCTATCCTCACCAACGAACGTGCTTCGATGCGATAGATCTCTAGAGTAGTCAATGGAGGGCAGGAAAGATCACACAAGCCTTTATACCACTCATGCAACACTGCTTCTTCTGAGATGAGACTCCAAGCTTCGTCCAGATACTCGTCCAATTTTTCTTCTTGGCTCATCATCATACATTTATCGTGTTGAATTTGACTGGTATGATCGTTTTCACATCCATAACAATATTTCTCGGACAATTCCGTAATTGTATTCGCTAGATGTTTAGCAAAACAGAACACTAAATGTTGTTCTTGTTCTGGCCATCTGGACGTGACTACTACCTCGGCCTCTTTGTCTTGGTCTTGGGGTTCTGCTTTCACGCTATCCTCCCATTCCATGTCCAAAGATTCTCCACTGTTTAAAGAGGGATAGGAGTCTTCCATTGTGTCTAATAGTCTAGAATGACTTCTCTCAAACTGTTGATTTCTATGGTATTATCGAATTCAGCATACAGGATGACGTTGACCGTCTCAGTGAGAGCTTCTGCAAACTGAAGTTCCACACGCAGTTGACCGGATTTTATAGGGTGGAAATGTCCCTCGTCGCTGCCTTGGTCTGGAGTGAAATCAAAAGCCCACAAAGTGTAACCTCCGACATAATCTTCGTACGAAATACCGTGACTGGCGTTGGTTCCTAGTTGCCCCGTAGCTTCGTACAGGGACAAGTACGATCTCAAGTAATTCTTCTGGGCAAAGTTAGGTTCGAAGGGTCTGGTACACAAAAACTTGCCATTGCGACTGACTTCGATCTCTGACACTCTGTAGTGCTTAAATTGGAAAGGATTTTGATCGTGGGCTCCGTTGAGGGCTGCATTACTGACGATGCCAACGATTAAACGTTTGGGTAACTGTCCTTGGAACAGATGATCTTCGATCTTGGATCGGAGTCCAGCAGCAATGGTGAATGTTTTCACTTCTAGAAGTCGTATCGGATATTTGGCGGTCGATCTGCTCAACGTGTGACTGATGTCGTTTCCCGCTTTAGGTAACACTTCTACACGACGCACGTAAAGTCTGGCTTCTTTGGATGATGGTTTTGTACTCGTTGGCATGAGCCATCAAATGGAAAGCGACACTGCTGCGATTGAGTCTCAGGCGAATATCCACTCCGTTCAGCAAATACTTGTCTTGCAACCACATGTCCAAATGCAAACGATCCATCAGTTCTAAACTACGACCATGCAGGATTTTCCTTCGACGGTTGTTAAAACCCACATTGGGAGGATTGTCATCGGCTGTCAGGGCTGTGTCGTTAAACGTGTCTTCACCTGCGGTGTCAGGTTTCCATACCACGCAAGCTTCCAGATGAGTGTTCTTGGCCTCTTTTCCGTACGTCAAGAGATTTTCTAGGTACGCTCGGTAAGGGTAAGTATCCATGCTACTGCTGACCAGTTTGTTATTCAAGTACAAATCCACTTCACTGAACAAGGAATGCATGAAATTGTTGACGGGAGCTACTCTGGCATCAGCTCCCGGATTGGTGTTGTCTGTTTTGATCACTTTCAGTTTCAGGTACAAGTAACTGTTATTCAGATCGAGATAATCTTCTGGTTGTCCTTTGATTTCAAACTCGATGGGAGCTGAATCCGTCAAAGAGGAGACGGGATGAAATTCGACCCATTGGGATTCTTGCATCGTCATCATGGTGGGTGGCATAGCAAACAGATTCAGTTCCGACTTGGAACAAGCACAAGACTCTCGGTGAATCATTTTCTTTTTTTTAATAATCAAAAACGTCTAACTCTCGGACAGATTTTCTTTTCTTAGACTTTCTAGCTCTAAGGGTGTGAAGTCCTCTGAAGGGGTGTTTTTGTCGTCTTTTTCTGCCTTGTCCTTGCTGTGGCATTAGGGAAGCAGGAATGCCTGACTCGGCATTGACCAGGGCATTTATAGGAGATTCTCGCCGACCCAAAAGGTCTTTGCCCGTTTGAAGCAAGACATTTTTGCCTGCTCTCAAGAAAGCTTCTTTGGGGTTTTGTTTGTCAATGATGACATTTTGGAGAAATTCTTTACCTTGCGTCAACGCGGTATCTTTTAAGGCTTGCAATCCCCATGTCACCATCGGTTTCAAAACGGGAACCACTGTGCGAAAGGCCGATTTGAGCTTATCACCTAAACCATGTCCTCGCTGTCGAGCGACTCCTTGGTACACAGGATACATGACTGACAAAAAGTTTGAGTAATTGTTTTCGAAAATGGAGTTTCACTGTGACTTTCCCTTTGGTGAATGGAATATTTTGTCCTAGATCTCCTTTTATAGTAATGTTGACAGTGTCGAAATACGACTTACTGACGGGCAAATAGTGAGGCTGTACAAATTCGCGGTGAACGTGATAGGTGTTTCCACCTTCCTCGTCAGCAACCGTGGCAGAATCCACTTTGAAAGGAATGACACGCAGTAACGGTACGGAGGTGTGTCCCACTACGTTGTACTCCAACACATCGGAGTATACAACATCAAATTCAGTCCTTGATTCATTTCTACAGGGAATCAAAAATATCTCCCAAAATCTGATTTACTGGTCACGGCTGATATTTCGTTTCTCATCTTCATCAACTTGGGGTCTCCACCCAAAATGTCATACAATTCAGGACAAAATGTAATGGCCAATATTTTGTCCTCAGAAAATTTGATGAGTAGGCGACGAGATATCTTGTGGTAATCGATCGTGACACTTTTTCTGGTTTTCTCCAAGACTTTACCAAACATGAAATTGAACCTGTCAGCCATGGTGTTCACCAAATGTTGACCACTAAAATAATAGCCCACAGGAATTTTCAACAGATAAGTGGTTCGTTTAGTTTTTGGGGTCTTTTGATTTCATAGAGTCAGCTATACTGCTATGTTCATCCAAGGCTTGTTGCACTTGTTCGTCATGAACTTCTACCGCAAAAGTGTTTTGATTTTCGATGATGTTTTTTATTTGTGTAGGGTGAATCATTTCCACTAAAGTCACTTCCCAATAGGCTTCGTGATCCAATTGGATGGCTTGAGGTAATCTGGCCTTGTAACAGCACAAAGTGTTATTGGGAAACACCTCCATGGAACTGTCACTGGGTAACGCTAAGTAAATTTGGTTGTTCATAATTCCACAGTTCTAGTGTCCGAGGAGTCACTGGAAGTCAGAGGAGTGTCTTAAAGAGGATTGTTGTGATTGGATTGGTGACTAACGTTGGACGCAAGGCCACCGTTGTTGTTGTTGTTTCCGTTGGAAGAATATTTCAGAGACGAATTGGGAAGAACGTAACCAATGCAACTGCTCAGTCAAATAGTCCACAATTCTTTGTCTCCTTGTTGCAAACTCAAATTGGCAATAGCAGCACCGATGACACAATACACCACAAAGATTTGGCAGAAAAAGACGATTTGCGTTTTAGGCACACGTTCTCCACACCACACCCACAAGGGTTGCTTTTGTAGGTCTTGCAGAGAGGAACTGGGCGACGGAGTGGTCACTGCAGTAACTGAGGCTGTGTTGAAGGGCATGATGGTCACTTCTTTTTGTAGTCGATGAGTTGCGAAGCGGCGATCCAAGAGTCAAAACTGGGAGGATATCCTTTCCAACGTACTTTGACTTCTTTGACACGTTTCTTTCCTACTTTTCGGGTTCTTCGATCGAGAAAGCTTTCGATCTCGTACACGTCGTCTTCTTTTTTGGTCACACGTTGTAACTCGGGCAAGTAAAACGTTCCTTTTAACACTTCTCCGTTCATGTCTTCTAATTATAGACGGGAGGATGACGGCCACGCACACGTTCGGTGACACGAAACAATTCGGTAGTCCAATTGTGTAAATAACCTTTATCGAAAGTGCGTTTGGTTTTGCCAATGCGTACCCAATCTCCTGATGCCAACACTCCACCTTTCTTGGGGACAGGCCCTGTCGGGGACGTACCAAACAGTCGCTCGAAGACGGTCACTTCGTTGTCGGGAGTCACTTCTTTGGGGGCACACCCTATGCTCCGATGGTAAGATTGATTGTACGATTGGACGAAGTGTGGCAAGACGTCGACGTACTTGAGAGTGTGTTGATGCGTAAAATATTTCCACATGCGTTCTTTCAAGGTGCGTTGAAAACGTTCCACGATGCTGGCTTTGGTTTCTGGATTCTCGGAGGTGAAAAAATGAATGTCACGTTTCTTCAATTCTTTTTGGAAAGCTTGGTTCAGAAATTCGGTGCCTTTGTCAGTTTGCCATCGACGAGGGTGACGCACGCTTTGTTTCAACACCAGTTGCAGGGCTCGCACTAACTCACAGCTCGATTTGGAAGTCAATGGTACGACCCAAGCAAATTTGGAAAAGACGTCGATGACACAAAACAAATATTTGTAGCCACGATTGTAGGTGGCCAAATGAGAGACATCGGCTAAATCGGCTTGCCATTGGTGATCGATACCCTCTACTTGGGTGCGACTTCTGGAAAATTTTCGTCGAATGGGTTTGTGTAAGGTGTACATGGCTTGTTCTTGTAACCAGCGTTGCACATGAGGTAAACGGATACTTTTCAGTCGAGTTTTGGCAGCACGACACAATTTCTGAACTCCTCCGTAACCTGCGAGATGGGATAGTTCAAAGTAAATGCTGGTTAACACCTTCTCCATGTTTTAACAAGTGATCCAATCTTCACTGATGTTACTCTGAATAGGACGAGGGGATGGTTTAGAAACGGTTTTACGTGTCCGATGTGCCACGGGTGTAGATGTGGAAGGTAGTGCTGGTGGTGGTGGTGGTGGTGGTGGTAATGGAATGACTTTGGTTTTCTTTTCTTTTTTCACTTCTGCTTTCCCTTCTTTCTTTTTCACTTCTGTCAAAGGAGGAGTGGACATCATCTTTTTAACCCAAGCTTTAAGTTCTTCTCGTTGCGGTGTAGGGGAAGGGGTCAACAAGGACGCTGCAATCTTACTAGGGATGGGAGCTGCTGACGGTGTTTGAAAGACTTCTCTTGCCTCTTCTTCCTCAGTCAACCGTGGGGCTGCCTCTGTCTTGATCGCTGGGAGTGGTAGTGGTGGTGGTGGTGGTGGTGAACTTTTCATTAGGACCTTAAAATCTTTCAGAGTGGGTAGAACTGTTTCGTCTAAAGCTTTCTGGTGAAAGAGTTTCAGTCGTTGCAACAACTGACCGTACCGTTGAGATTTTTCCGTTTCTGACAAATCGCTGCGATTCATCAACGATTGCAATTCGTGTTGTAATTGGGACATCTCAGTCAAATGAGGATTGGGAGGTAAATGTTGGGTTCGTTGTTCTTGCCAACGATGGTATTCCATCCATCGTTTGTAAGGGACTAAAGCTAGTTTTCGTCCTTCCATCAGATTTCAAGGATCACGTCTGAGATCTTTTGATTTCAGAGGTCCATTTTATCTTCTTGGTCCTTTTTATCTTCATCCTCCCAGGATGTTTCCCAATACTCCTTTCAGCAAGGGTCCTCCTATTGTTCCCATTACTCCTTTCAGTAAGGGTCCTCCTATTGTACCCATTACTCCTTTCAGTAACATGGGTAAAAAAGGCAAAATTCCTCCGCGTTGCACCAACATCTTTTTCTTTTGACTAACGGGTATTTTCTTTTGGACCATTTGACGAAGAACGTGTCGATGTTTGCCTAAGCATTCTTTCTGGTGTTTAGACAAAGGTATTGTGCCTTTCAAGACATTCAGACAACATTCGCACACGGTATCGATGACATCTTTGGATGCAGTTTGAATGAGTTGTTTTTGCATGGGTGGAGGAGCTTTGGACAGGACGGACAACATGTCCCAATGTTTGGCTAAACGAGGTGGCAGTCCTTTCCTTTTCTTTCCTTTGGGGGCAGAAGAGGAATGTCTTTTTTGGGGTGACATCTTTCTCGGTGGGTTCATTGGTTCCGTGGCACACAGCAAAAAATACACTAACGTCAATGACTTGTCACACGGTCTTTTATCCTTTTTTGGTGGGACTATCGCTTCGTCATAAAGGTGACGATGTGTTTTCCAAAATTACCAAACAATCCTCCTCTTTGGTGACTCCTCTTTTTCTTTGGACGAGTGTGTCTTTTCTGGGGGTGACGTGTACGTTTGGCTAAGCGTTTCCTTGGATGACAAGACTGTCTTTTTCCTTTTCCTTTCTGGACAGAAGAACGACGATGAAGGGACATCTTTTGATACACAACATACACTAAAGTCCATGGCTCGACATGAGTCCTTTTATTTGACTTTGTACCCAGCTTAAAAATTGACTTTGTACCCAGCCCGTCTAGCTAAATTAGGTATCGCTTGAAGCTGCTCATTGTCAAAAAATCCTCCTCTTTGGTGACTTCTTCTTTTCTTTGGACGAGTGTGACTTTTCTGGGGGTGATGTCGATATTTGGTAAAACGTTTTCTCGGATGACGTGATTGTTCTTTTCTTTTTCCTTTTCCTTTTTGGACAGAAGAACGACAATGGTGAATGGTGTGCACGTCTTGGAGGGGACATCTTTGGGTGTTCAGCAGAACAAGAAACACTGATCCGTATTGTTTGCCTCAGGTCTTTTTATACTGAAATGCGTCGCCACTGATTGTCTTTACGTCGTATCAACTTGATGACAGGCAACACACGTCGTGGAGGGGTTCGCAACGGAGTAAATCGGGACAGTTCTTGCTTGGACAAATCCAGTAAACTCTGTAACACACCCGTTCTCTCTTGGACTTTGACTTTGGGGGCAGGTACTTTGTGAGCAGCGGCCACTGCCGCTAAAAAGGAAGAGGGTGTCAGCGCTGGAGGAGAAGTTTTTGGAGACACTTTCTTGCGGGTAGAAGCTGTTTTCTGTGGACTTTTCTTTTTCTTTTTCTGAGGCTGTGACCTGGTCTTGACACCGTTGCTCTTTTTCTTTTTCTTCTGGGTACGTTTGGGCGTGGCTTTTTCTTGGGGACAACTTTGGGAGCATTAGGATCCCATTTTAAGAGGGAACGAATGATGACACCTCCTAAAGAACCGCTTCCTCCAGGTTTCAAAATGATTTGCTTTTTGGTTTGAGTGTCAATGCGAGGATCGGCTAGTTGCGTCAAGGCGACTTTGTTTCTGTCAAACAAAGGTTTGGTTTGATGTGGAATCTGAATGATGCCTTGCAGTAATTGACGTGCTGTCACCGTAAACCATCGTAAGACTTCTTTGAGACTTCCTTCTAAGACACGAGCACGTATTTGTGGATTTTTTTCGCGACTGACACCGTACAAGGCACGAATCAATTTAATGGGAAGATGAGACTGAAGGGACGTCATGTTGACGATGTGTGAGACAGAGTCCAAGTGACTGAGGTTTTTATAGATTTTTTTGGTGATTAAGTCGACGAAGGAGACGTGTACACGACAGGCCCTCCGTCTTGGCACCAGTGGTGAAACAGATGGGTACGAAATCGCAAATAATCGGGAGTGGTAGGTTTTAAATCCACGAGTAAATAAGCGTGTGGGGTTTGAGTGGCATCGTCGTACGCATTTGTCAGCCAAGGCGTCCCTAACTGTTTGGCTAAGACTTGTACTTGCGATTTATCTCTAGGGCTTTTAAACAAGACCACGTAATGAGCATTGAGACTGATGGTACGATGGGCTTTACTTTGTTGAAACAAATTTTAGGTGATGTAAATGACACTGGCATTACGATGATGCCCTTTGCGCGTAAACCAGAGTTTAATTTCTTCTTCGTCTTCTCCTAACATGTCGTCAAAAATAACCAAATGATTTTGACTACGGTCAGACACGATCCCGTCGTCCTCGCCAGGAATGCCTTCCACAAAGACGATGGAATCGCCCTGACTTTCTCGAAGAAGGCTGTACGCTGATT
>JAECUM010068789.1:0-11553 GCA_016617855.1 Megalonaias nervosa
AGCCTCGTCACCCGTGAAATGCTAAAAACACTTGGGTAGGAAATTTCAAATTAGTAGGTGCGACCCATGGGTTAAGAACCACGGGCTTAGATAAAGTTAGAGTCTCGTATATCATTATTGGCTCAATGGCGAATCTTGATAGGCATCGTTTCACTGTTACACCTTATTAGGCATTTACAATTGTAAAGCTCCCCCACCGACCACAACACTTACAGGTCCCATGTCGGTGTCCATGCACATACTATTTTAAACATTTATCAGTCTTAATTCCTTTATACTTACGCATATCATGCCATAATTCAAAGGTTTAAGACGGAAGCAAACTAATGAAATAATAATGGTAGGATAAAGAGAAATGAAGAAATCTTCAGCCTGGCTCTTTATGTGAGAACCAGTGCTTGTTAATTATTAAAACTCTTATCATGATATGCTTTTTATTTTATTTTAACTTTCAGGGGAAAAGGAATGCATACTCAACAAATGTTTACTTTGTGATTCATTTATCAAAGCCTACAGATGTTTGTTTTTGCTTTATTGCGCTTTTTAATTCGTTAAAATGTAGATACTATTCAATATAGTTATTGTAAATAAGTGATTCTATATTACCCATATGAGAGAACAACTTGTATTCAAAAGCTAGTATGTACTTATTAAATAACAAACACAAATTTGTAAAAATTTTAATTTCCTCGATATTTTTAGACGCAACTTTTGCCCATTTTACAAGAGGAAAAAAAAATGATCATTCTCATGCATATTTAAAAAAGCTAATACTCAACTTAATTTCTGCACACAAAGTATGTTCGACTTAATGAATAATTAGCCGTAATGTTCTATCACCGGCAGGTAATTAAAGACATGTATGTATATACAATCAAACCCGGTTATGTGAATTACGTCGGGGGAGTAAAAACAATCGTCGACATATCCGGGTCTCGAGATATCAGGGTTTAGTTGATACATCTACTGCAGAACAACGATTATGCATCTGAAGTACCAAAATTGAGCAGTTTTGTTTTTAAAAAAGAAATGGCATTTCTAATGCACAATAAAAATAATAATTCAGACATGCCAGGTTGCAGAAAAAAAAAGAAGATTGAAGGTATTTAAACTGAGATTAAATAACAAATCACAAATGTTTACAACACTTAAGAAGTTATTGTAGCAATGTCAGTGGATTAAAGTTGTTTTATTTCCTTCTGAGTAGCCTCATCCATTTATTAGCCTCAGCAAGACAATGGTTTTCTCACGCTGACCAAGAGATCTAGCCAATTTTAAGTACATGGACATGTAGGACTGTCCTTTCTTTTAAAAGTATTGTATTTTGTTGGTGTTGAATTGTGACTAGTAGCAAAAAGCAATTGAACAAAATTTTGCGTGAAAATCAATCGCTTTTGCTGATCATCAGAGGTTCCGTTATTACATTATATGACATTTTTTTACCGACAAAATTTGCCTATGTACCCGAATAAGGATGAGGTAGTCGGTATTCATGTACTGACAAATTGTAAAACGTGTTTTAAAGTCTTGAAAGGTAACTTTCTCAACATCAAATTCTGTAAGATGCCGACTTATTGTTTTTATACAGTTGTAGTACTATATCCCTGCTGACTTTGATCAGTGATTGACAGGAACAACACAGCACCAGAAGGAAAGTCTGTGTATCGCTTTCATGGATTGCTAGGTTTTGATACCCGATTCAAAATAAAACAATGCAAATGAAAGCACTCCTCTTTCTGTTTCAAGACGTTAGTCCTAGCTCTCACTTTCTGCGTCATTCTGTTTGCGTACAAGAATCTGTATTCAGTATTTTACGCTCTTGTTTTAACCCAGTGAGTAATTCAACAATAATATTTAACCATATAAGGGAAAGTATTTTATTTTGAATACATTTTAAACAATAACAACAGACAATTTCAGAGCATTTAACCAACTCATTGATTTGAGTATGTTGGAAAGAATTCATCGGTCGCGTTCCGATAGGTTATCCTCTTTTATCCGAAAATGTATGTTAATTATTTTGAAAGTCACAAAACTTACCGAGATTTTGAACTTTGGTTTACACATGACCACGCTTTCAGATCTTTTGTTTTAGAAAAAACTGTATTACTGATTTTATGCAGTGAAAAACAACTGAAATGTAATTAGACTGGGACACATTCACGGACGTTAAATTCACTTCATGCACGATTGGACTAAATTTGACAAACTCTATTTTGCCGATATTGATTCTGATTAAGTCACAGTTGTAATTTGTCAGCCTAATGATCGATTCTATCATTCGAAGCATGTTTACTTCTGAGAGAGAGAGAGAGAGAGAGAGAGAGAGAGAGAGAGATGCTTGCTTCTTAAAAATATTATCCATAATAATGTTACTTTTGCTATTTTCCTTAAAAATTATCTTCGCATACCATTTTTGAATCTCTTGCTGTCAAGAAAAAACAATATTTCGCTTCGGGTTTCGGAAATATTGAAGTTACAGGAGAAAAAAAGCATGTGCAGAGCTGGACAAAATATGATAGGGTTCAGAAAATTTTCAAGAGATTTTCTCAAGCAAAGAAAGTCAGAGTGGAACTGGCGAGATAATTCCTGAAGGTGTGATAAGTACGGGGAAACAATCTCGACGTCGCTGATAGTGGCTCGCCTACAAAATGATGTCAAACAACGCAAGAGATTAAAAGATTTAGTTATCATAAAATTTCCATACCGTGGTTTGTATAGGGGTGGTACGTGTCTTATCAGTTTCAATTATATTTGTTTGTTTATCTGCGTTTAATGTTATCATCTATTGTTGAGTGTATATTATTAAACAGTATCTGAAGCTGAATTGCATACATGCACACGTGTGTGTGTGCTCGTCTCTATGTGCGTGTGTATGTGTGCTAGAGTCTATGTGTGCGTGCTCGCGTCTATGTGTGTATGTGTGCTTCTGTCTAATGTGTGTGTACTCGTGTTTATGTGTGTGTGCTTGTGTCTATGTGCATTTGTATGAGTGTTTGTGTCTATGTGTGTGTGTGCTCGTGTCTATGTGTGTGTGCTCGTGTCTATTTGTATGTATGCTCGTGTCTGTGTGTGTGTGTATGTGTGTGTGCTCGTGTCTCATTCAGGTTACTGTAAACCCGTATTTCGCCTAATAACCGTTTCATTATGTACAGTTAAGGGTTCAGAACTGATTTGATTCCAACATATTCTATAAGGAAAAGAGAATAAAGTCATTTGGTTTTACAATTTTTCATAACTATGTTAAAACTGCAAGCATATGAATATGAGCATATTTAAAGGGTGTTATGTGACTTGTTATGATAAAATTATAATGACTGGGATAATTTCTACGTTGGACAGAGGAGGGGTCCGTAACTTGAATCTCACAATACAAGCTTGTAGTAGAATGTTCTAGTGAATGAGAAAGCGTCAACAATCTAGATTGTTGAATAAGCTCTCTTAGAAAGCATATGCAATGATGCTCTTTTTCTTACTGAATAGATGAAACCTGTTTATGAATACTATTCATTTTTATACGCATTTCAAAATGCTGCATTTGATTCAAAATTCCAAGGCACTATATATCTCACATATTGTAAACAATTTTATATCATTTATTTAATTTAAAAATAAGAATCGACATTTTAAAGTTTTATTTGGAATGGCATGTATAATTTTACTGTCTATGCTGCAGATTCAAATAGACTGGGAATTATCTACTGTGGAAGAGTATGAAAGTAACCTGTTTGAAGGTAATTGTAGATTAAGGTGAGTTGTGTAGAAGTTGTAGCATGTTGTATTTTGATTGTGGTTTTTCGCCTTCATAATTGCAGGATCATAACAAGTGGAATATTTACAGAGAACGAATGATCAAGAATGTTATCTGGTGACAAAGAATTCGATACTGCACATCAGATTAGAAACAAATTTGTTTCGTTTCTCAGTTATGTGCGAATTCTTAAGAATTAAGAAGACCGATAAATATTCTAAGGGAAGTAAGTCCACAAGTAATCAGTCCAAATAGCACGAGTTCAATTTCGTTTAAACTTACAATCGAAAATTTATAGAAAGTGTAATTTGCATGGTCTACTCTGTTAGATTGACAAAAGACAACGGAATTAATTTGGCAAATTTAATAGAACTTTACACATTTGATACAATTTGGAATGTTTCTGGAGTCGCAAAGGTAGGGTTTTTAAATTCTTCTTCTGTTAGCGACAAACAGCAGAAAGTTTGAATAATTTTACAATATCATTTGAAACAAACTGCTGCCTTTTGTTCAAATTAAGCAAATAAATTACTAAAAAAGATAAAGTCAAAGTAGATTTTTTAAACATTGAGAATGGCTTTGTATGTATGGTACAAAGTCATGAAAATTTTGTGCATTTTTCTGTATACAGATGGAAGTGCATAATGATAATTTCTGCTCAAACGTTTGCCACAACAATAACGTTTAACGTAAATCATTATTACCATTGTCATTCAGATATTTACATTTGGATTTTGGACAATGTTTTCAGTGGTTTGAGAGTATTTCATGTGTTGTTAACTTCTTCAGCCAAGTTATTCCTACACTCTTGTCAGTTATTCCTACACTCTTGTCAGTTGGCAATTCCAAAAGTCATGGATTATCACAACCTTTTTACTTTATAGAACAGAACGAAGATTTAGTTAATACAGTCGGCTGGATTATATATAATAAATTAGGTATACATTTAATGAAGGCAGTGTTTCAGGATTATGTATTGGCATTAATGTTGACTAAAGAATGAATTTGTAAAGAAAGTTAAGCCTCCGTTTAGGGAAACAATTGTAAATGCAAGTGTCAAAAGAGAAATATTAAAAAAAAAAACCAAGCATTTCTATTATCCTCAGTTTAGGGAAGGAATTTTATTTCTATCATTAGAAATAATGGTCAGCCATAACTTTGTTAAATGAGAACATCTAGATAGATCCATTAACAGCCTATATGGAATCTTTCACATTTTATTTCAGCAACTTTAACATCGGCTTTTCACATTTATGGTTCCTACAGTGCCTTTTTATGAACGTTTTCCTGGTTAGATATTGAACTGTTTTGTGTGATAGCTTATTTTGATGGAGATTACATATGGCACTCGCTATGGGATGTTGCTGCATATATATATATATATATATATATATATATATATATATATATATATATATATATATATATATATATATATATATATATTGATCCGTTAGACAGTTTTAAAAATATGGCCGATTAATTTCAAACACGATAGATAGATAGATAGGTAGATAGATAGATAGATAGATATGTGTTTGTGTCTGTGTGTGACTTTATGACATACACGAAGAGTAATATGCATAATGTGTCAACCTGGATAAATGAATTAAAATTAAATAATAAACCAGACCTCTCAAATAGATAAGTAAATCTTAGGCACTACTGAAGCTTTCGTTAATTCATAATAGAAAGGTAGGCTCTTTACTTTCCGTCAACCATGGCTATTGAAAAATATTTGCTCTGTAGCAGTGTGATGGAGTTGGATTATCTTTTATGTGTTGTATTGTAACCCTTTCTCTATTGCAATTTAAAAAGACAACCACCAGCAAAGGCTAGTTACTCTAGGACCTGATTACCCGTAGCGTTTGAATCTGATGCGTTGAGGTTTGGTCTGGTTTGGTGTTAAACGGCACCCAGAAATGATTATATCAGGCTTAGGTATAAGGCGCCGTAGCGGACAAAAGCTGGTCCAATCAGAACGTTGCCGTTGAAATTTTGATGTCATATGTCCAGAATTCCAATTTCACGTGTTGTATCAAAAATGCTTTTCCTTAAAGTTCCATTTTCTAGGTCGAGATTTTAAATTGTAACTGTTGAATTAAACAGTAGTGGTTGAAAGTTATAATTTCTATGTCGAGGTTTTAGATTGTGTCGTTTGAATTACACGGCGGTGGTTGAAATTTCAATGTCATACGTCGAGAATTCCTAATTTACATATTGGTTCAAAGAGTTTATGTTTAAAGTTCCATTTCATCTGTTGAGCATTTAGATTTCATCTGTTGAATTACACAGCGCTGGTTGAAAATTCGATGTCCAATGTCGAGTGTTTACATTGTGTCTTCTGAATTACATGGGGTTGTTGAAATTTTAATGTCATATGTCGTGAGTTTTAATTTAACATGTTGAATCATATTGATTGTGCTGAAAGTTCCATTTCGTATGTTGAGTTTTTAGATTGTATCTGTTGAATTAAGCGGCGGTGGTTGGACATTTTATTGTGCTTGTCAGAATTGTTATTTTTATATGGTGAAATGATGCGTTGGTGTTAAAAGTAACATTACACAATGTCCACTTTAACAATTCAAAATAATATCGAGCATTAAGATACATCATTCTTGTATTCAATTATGAGGCGCCATTACATTTGATGCATTTACAGTTTGAAAGTTACCATTTACAGGTCGAGAATTACTATGAGTTTCTTCGCTAGAGATCGCTCTCGTGAACGGACCACGTTATTTTTAAACAAGGAGGCCTCTTCTCGTTGCTGTGAAATTCAACAGATGAAATCTAAATACTCGCCATATGAAATGGAAACTTCATCACAGTTACATTCAACGTGTGAATTAAAGATTCTCGACATATGATATTGAAATTTCAACCACCGTTGTTTAATTCAAAATATACGCTGTAAAACGTCGACATAGGAAATAGAACTTTAAACCACTACTGTATAATTTAACATATAGAATATAAAATCTCGATCTAGAAAATTGAACTTTATGGACAAGCAATTTGATCCACCACGTGATATTGGATTTCTCGACATACTACATGGAAATTTCAAATGCAACTTTCTCATTAGACCAGCTTTTGTCCGCTACGGCGCCTCATACCTAGGCAACTGGATTCAAGTGCTTTGTAAAGATACACAGCACGGTGCCTCACCTAGCCTGATCTAGGCACGATTGTGATGCACGACAGTATTAAGAATGCAGTATCGCACAAGGACTCGCGGTACTAATTCATTTCTCATAGTAAACCTATGCAAACACCATGATATTAAAAATTCAATAACTTAAAATTTCTGAGTGCCCATGATCAAACCTATATTTATCAGTATAGATGAAACCTGGATGTCAGCTTCTGTGTACAGGAAAGGATATGAGCCGCGGCATTTTCTGGACCTGCATGTGTTTGAAACATGTGCTTTCAATTCCGCACCATAGAGTCGGGTGCTAATTTTAGTAATGAGTGTTCCAAACTCAAGACTGTTAAAGGACTGGAATTCCATCAATAAAACAATGTCTCTATTTTTTTCACTTACAACTTAGGATAAGCTCTCAAAAGATTCTTTTTCCTAAAACATAACTTACATTATTAACCAATTCTGGCCAAACCCATATATACTATATTTAATGTTCACCCATTTCCAGGCTGGTTCCCATTTTCCCATACCATTAGTACTGTGTGTCCTCAAGTGTGTTTCCAAAAGGAGTCATAACATGTGTATTGCATCGAGAGTTGCCTCCCGTTCCCGGGAAGGATCTGTACTGTTTCTGGACCATTTATTGAAGATCTTGTCGCTGCTACGTGCATGAGACGTCGACTCAGATATTGTAGGTGCGAGTGAGCGTCCAGCTAGCAATCGGGAGATGCTAGTTGGAGCCATCAAGCAGCGCAACTAGTTTATATGCATGCAGATTATTCAGTTGTTTTCATCATGACATTTGTTGTTATATTCGTGGTCTTTAAGAGTACAACTATTGTTCGCCCTGATTTGTCAGTTCCATACTTTAATATGTACCGATGACATTTTTTGTTTTGTATATTTTTGGGTATAAAGATGAGGTCGAAATAAGCGTACACCACCACAGGAATAGTTTTATGTGTTGTTTTTGGTTGGTAGGTTAGCTTTTAAAAGCATGATCAGCGCTAGAAAATGGAAGCTAACAGCCTTTCTTCAAAACACACCTACCACAGCTTGATAGGGCGGGGATCGAATCCGCGGCACCTTGATTATTTGCTTGACACTCTAGCAACTAAATTGACGCAGCTACAACTTTTTATGTGACTTTACATACATTTCACTTATTAGGCTGAAGTCTTTAAGACTGCAAGCAAGAAAAGGTCGGTAGATGATATTACCCACTGAGACTTAAAACCCCAATGTTTAAAAAAAAAAACTATCAGACATTAACAGTTCTTTGAAGTAATCAAGATGTTACGTTTAAAAGACGCTCAAATATTCAGTTTACTATTTTTTATTTTGCAAACAACTTGTACACAGCTAAAATATTTTCTATGTGTATGGGTTTAATATTAGGATCATTATTGATAGAAGTAAACATGTTTATTTGGGTCTGGGTCTAGGTTATTGGAATATATTCTCCTGTCGTACCTGATATATTCCAAGTTCTATATTATAATTTTAGTAACAGACCTTCTAATCATAAACTAACATTTTACCTTGCAAACATTTAGAACCTTCCAGATTGAACTTTTCCAATAAGTAATAATTTTTATTAGAAAATGCTAACTGTTACCTGAGGTCCAGTAGAGTACTATATAATCTTGTTACTGGAAAAATTATTTATTCGTGCTTTAAGATCTAGCAGAATGAAATGTATTAATGTTGTGTCCAGAAATTCATTTGGGCTGGAATTTATTTACTTAAATTATTTAATTCAAATGATATTCTATTCTCTGGAAATGCAGAGTGCTCATAAAAACTAAGATTCTTGTACAAATACATGAACTGGCTATTTATTGTGAATTCAAACCTGGAATTATATAACTTTGTTTCAGTAAAAGACTGCTGGTACAACACCATGATACAGGCCACCACAGACACATCAATATTTTCAACATTAGATTTAATTTGGATTTCCACTAAAATATATTCAGAAATTTTATTATTAGGACATGTGTCTGTAATTCTCCTTTTAACACTTTCACTTTTTATTCTAGGGAAAAAGATTATTTGTTGAATTTTACAAACCGTGTTGTTTTTTACTCTTTTCTGTTACTTATTTTAAGAGCATAGACTCGTAACAGAAAACTGGGGGCTCGCCCTTAGGATTCGAATTTCTCTAAAATATTTCAGGAGACTTTATTTTTGAAATTCAAATGTATTTTACTTTTGGAATGTTCTAAGTCCCATGTACTATTTCACTTTTTAGAAATCTATAGTCAAACCAACAAGCTTGCACAATATCATCCGAAGTGGAGAACTTTATTTCAATTCCTACCCAGGAACGGTTTGATTCCTTGAAAAAAGATGAACTGCTCCAGCTTGCCAGAAAATATGATCCTTCTATGGCAAAGGCTTCTTTAACGAAACATTAAATATAAAAAGCCATTTTGGTCCAGTATTTGGTAGAAAAGAATATTTTAGATACAAACGCATGGATTTTGTTTGTAAGTCTCTATCTAGCCCTAGTTATCGAAATTAAAACACAAGATGGAATTAGAGTTAAGAAAGCTTGAACTTCAGAAAGAGTAGAGACACATGCAATTAGAGAAAGAGGAGAGATAGAGACAAATGCAGTTACAGAAAGAAGAAAGACAATCACAGTTACAGAGAGAGGAAAAAGAGAGAGAAAGAGAAGATAGGTTAATACAAATAAAGATGCAATGCAAAAAAAGAAGAGAGAGGAGTACAAAAAGAAATAGAAAAGGAAATTTCAATTTAGAGTAAACGATTAAGACCTGGAAAACGAAACTCACAACCCCAATTTAAACACAAATTCAAGTTTTGATGTTACTAAGAATATTAATTATTCTAAGGAAAAAGAAGTAGAATTTCCTCATTATGATTTTTTTTTTTTTTTAAAATCTGACATGGCCAAGAAAGCATTGGACAAAGTGCACTTTTTGGCAAAGCTCGTGACATCTACACTTCCCTGTCAGTATAATAAAGTGCCTGAGTATGATCTGGTTAAGGAATGAATTTCCAAGTGTTATGAGTTGGTGCCTGAAGTTTAGGAACTATAAAAAAGAAACTGGACAAACTTCACGTCGAATTTGCAAGAGAAAAGAGCAGTTTGTGGTGCGTAGTCAAGAAAGCTGGTCAAGACTGAATATTTCAGACAACTCCTATTAGCTGAAGAATTCAAGACTTGCGCCCGTACTGACGTTAAGACTTACTTTGATGAACATAAGGTCAAAAAGTTAGAAAATGCTGCTCGTACAGATGACAAGTATTCCTTAGTTTCTTTCGTCAGTGCGTCTTCCGCTTAGCAGTCTTCTAGTAAAAAACAACTATTTCAGCCTAATACGAGCACTTTCAAGTTTCAAACTGACAGAATTTTCAGAAATCCAGTTTATGATAAGACTAATTAAAAGTCCTTATCTTTTCCTACGTGCAAGAAGAAAAGGCAAGTTATTTCTGATTGCTACAAACGGAAAAATAAGCAAGAGAATCATGACAAACCTATTCCGAATGGTCTTATTTTTAAGAGATCAAGGTCACAGTCATGTACTGAAAGCAATACATTTGTTGGGTCAAACAAACCCCAGTCTGATATTATTATAGAGAGTTATGAGCCATTCGTTTCTATATCACTCATGAGCGATTCCGCCAATCCTGTCCCTATTAAAATTTGAAGGGACGCGGGAGCTTCTCAGAGTCTTGTATTGTCAGGTACTTTGCATTTTTCTGAGAAGTCTTCTTCTAGTGAGAGTGTTCGTATTCAGGGAGTAGATTGCGGCTGTGTTAATATTCCTCTCCATTGTTTGAATTTGTCATCAGGCTTAGTCTCAGGACCAGTGACAGTAGGAACATTCTCGGCTTTACCCATCGAAGGTATTCATTTATTACTAGGCAATGACTAAGCTGGAGATAAGGTTGTGGTTAATCCACTTTTACATGGCAAGCCTTGTTTGGATCAAAACGTCGATCCTACTGAAAAAGAAATCCCTGATTTATACCCAGCTTGTATAGGTATTAGAACTATGGCAAAGAAAGCATTTGAGAATGGTATTGATCAGGAAATTATTCCGTTAGCTGACATGTGTACTGGTCAGGCTTTTCTTGAGGTCACATTTGCTCCTCATTTGGATCAATCAAAATATATTGATCACAGTGATCCTCTTTAAAATACTAATTCTCTTTAATCTAATCAGGGTGACGAACGACAATCATTTGTTGTCGAACAGGATAAAGATCCTGAGATCTCCTGTTTGTTTCATAGGGTTATAAGTGAAACTGAAGCCACAGAAGGACCTGTTTGTTATTTTATGAAATATTGCGCTTCTTATGAGAAAATGGAGACCACCTGAGGTACCTGCTGGTGACGAGTGGTCAGAGAACTATCAAATTGTAGTTCCAAAATCGTACAGTCAGGAAATTCCTAGTTTGGACCATGAAACCCATTTGGCTGGTCTTTTAGGGATCAATAAGAATTATCATAAGATCCTGAGTCACCTTTATTGGCCAAAAATTTAAAAGTGATGCTTGTAAATACAGTAGATCTTTTCACGCTTGTCAAATGTTATGAAACCCAAGTCAGAAGATACCTAAGGTTCATATGCAACCTATTTGTGCATTTGATGAACCATTTAGCAGAATAATGGTA